>JAQFYB010004452.1:0-16243 GCA_034694085.1 Pogonognathellus longicornis
AACAGGCAGTCGGAGCACAAGTCTACGACCAGAATAGAGTGTCTTGACTGTGGACACTGTTGTGAAGTGTATGGCCAAAGTTTATTTAACGTTTGCATGTATCCAGCAACTGTATGTATGCATAATTAATCAGAGTAACAAACATAGAAGCAATTCGACGAAACGAGAAATTGCTTATAATGTGTAATAGCTCTTTCTTTAATTATACTGATGCTGAGAGGAATGGAATCGTATATTACCTTAGCTATGTCCCACTACATCCTTTGTGTTTAGTGTACAGATATCCTTACGTACCAACGTACCTCACACTGATATATTATAACTACTGGTAGATACTCACTGAAGGCTACATTAATGAGTAATGCAATGTATGCACCTTTAACTAATATATTCACGTAGACTTGCTGTTGGTATTCTTTGTAGTTATTTTCTGTGTTATAATAGCCGTAGTAGTTGAAGCAAGCTTATAGACTGTTCATTGCATATTATTAATTGTACACACAGCTACTAATGCATGCTAGGATAAATGTCCGCGTGTAGTTGTATATTACTATTAGAAATTCCTATTACCCGTATGGATGTAGTTTGTATGTGCTGAAAAGGTATAAAATGAACTATGCGTTACACAGCTCTAGTGTATAATAATGCAAGTACATTTACACTACACTCGTTTTCGAGCAGAATATTTGAAGAAGACTCTCATCCTCATACTAACTACCTAGTCAAGTATAGTATAAGAGCAAACGCCTTCTTAGCTGAGGCTCGCGTGAGAAAATGTCATTTTGTTGTCGAAAAATTAGTATTCGGTTCGGCAGGAAAAAATTTCCATTCCAATTTCAAATGGCGTGGTTGACTTGGCTTTTAATGTTTCGTTTCAAGGGAGAGGCTCATTTTGCTTCACTATCTATAGTTTTATTTGAATGTTTCGAGTGGCTAAGCTCTTATTGCGTGAAATGGCCTTTCAAAGAACTATGTGTTTAGTTTTAGCTCACTCACAGTCCACTTAAATTTACCTACTATGTGTATTATTGAAACTTTTGTCGCTAACTTCATTTTTATTTATGAGAACAGAAGGATTCAGATCACAGGACCATTAGTGAAATTCATGAGATACTAATAAGCTCGTAAAACTACGCAAAATCCTTCGCGACACGATTTTTAAATGAGAGAGCATTTAGTGTTAATAGTTCATTCAATTGCACACTCATGTTTTATATTGAATTATTTCACTGTCCTATTATTTACTACTTCATTTGCAAACTCAAATACTAGTCTGACATGTGTATAGAGCTCTTGCAAACATTTCTTTACTCACGCCAAATGAATTGAAAATTTAGCAAGTGCTTGAACTACAAACTCATCTTGAATGCATTTACATCATCGTTTCCTAACAATACGTCCACAGCAAACGCAATCTGCACATTTACTAACATAGTTACAGAACAAAATGCAGTAACTAAATATTTTAACTTAATATGAAAAAAGTTGGGGTTTTATTTAAAAATGAATATTTTTCATCAGCACAAAGTTCTTAATGCAAGATTTTTCAACGATTTAGCAAAAGATACTGCTGTGTAGACAAGTCTGCTAGAACATGACTTTGTCAGCACTACAGAGGCCAAGCCCTGAAAAATATTCATTGTGACGACCACTAGGCTCCACTAACTTAGAATGTTCATCTGACTATATATTAGGTACTAGTGTATGCGTATACTTGCATGCACATAATTTACATGCATTTACATTGGCTGTTAGTTAGTAGGAATTATAGGAATGTGAATAGAATCTGATACAATGGAGCTGCGAATGGTGAGAGTTTGTACGTATAAATCTTGTAAGTTGATTCGTATTTATGTATGCAAGCCTGATTGCTTTTGTTTAGTACTTAAAAGTCAAGCTGGATAAGTCAAGTCATGTCCAGACTAAAGACCTGAGTGTGCAAAGAAAAAGATGATTTGTGGTTGCAAGCTGATCTAACTATATTTCACATGGACATGTATAGAAACCAGAAACAATACTGGAAGAATACTCAACCCGCTCAGTCTACTTTGGCATTGACTATTGCACTGTTGTTGTTCCATGAACATAGAACAGCATCATCCTCATGAACAATGCATTATCTTCTGTTCATAGTGGAATTTTGAATCAAATAACTTTACTATACAAATAAATACGTCTAGTTTATCATAAGTTCACGTCTTACACACTGTAATAATAATAATGTACACTACGACAGTGTTTTCATTCTGTTTTGCTCAGCACCACACCAAATCCTGCACCAAGCCTCGTACATAGTTCGTAGGGAATCCAATTCAAGTATACATGAGAATCTATGGAGTTGATTGTACTACATTTTACTACTACGGAGAACTGAGTTGCTTGCGTCGCTTGCTTCTAGTATACGTGCATATAAGTACGTAGACTGATTTGAATACACTGTACAGAGTCACAATGCACTTGCTTATTCATACACAGCAATACATTATCAACTATATACCACTATGTTGTTTCATTGAGTCCTTCCCTTCCTAGACTTGACTTGCCTTTAGAAATATGATGGCAGGGCTTGATTTATCTAAGTAATTATGCCACTTGAGCTTTGCTCACTTTGCCCGTATTGCATATAATATAAATGCGTTTAAAGGAGTATACAATTTTACATAGTCATCTTATACACCTATAACAAGCACATATCCACTAATACAATAAGAATTATATAGTAGGTCTAGGTATGTATGTAACAATGCATTTAGTATACAGTGTACATATATTTATATATGTGCAGTACTAATACTACATAGAATACACTAAATACTACTACAACACTATGGAGGTATATAGTATTCTATGGTATCGTGATAACTTTTGCTCCCTAATAATATGCACACAATATAGAAACAGCAACACCACTACTAAACTCAGATTCTCCCATGTAGCACATTATTATCGTCCTATGCTATGCTTTAGAATTTGGTGGAGTTGCGAGTGGAGCTTGATGTTGTGTTTTACATTGTAAATAACTCCAGACAAGATAAAACAGTTGTACAGAGAGCGAAGAGACTTTTTAGAGTAAGCCTAGCCTAGAACACAACCAGTATAGTATTGTAACATTTTATAACATGGAATAAAGAAAAGAGTGAGCAAAGAGTCAAGGCAAGATTTTGGACTGAAGTATGGTTGGAATTGAAAAACGAGTTCTGCATAAGTTATTGGGAAAACAATGCGTTGAGTTATTGGGCGTTTGGCATTCGGCTATTTTTTGTTAAACAATCCGAGCCAAACTGCTTTAGCTCCTAGCTACGTGATTCCAATCTAATCTTATCTAATCCGGACTACTATTAGTATATCCTCTCTCCGTTCGCCTAATATGTGATCTGATGGTCTCCGAAAATTCCAAGATGATTACATCATGTTTCCAATTTAGGTTTTATTTTCAAAATATTATCGTACACTGAATGCAAAAGAGGTTAAAAAATTATTAGGCTGTCACGTGTTCTTTATTTACTCAGGTCGGGTCAGACTGTGAGTATTTATGCGCAGATAATCAGTTTTGCAGCACGCATTTACTATTCCACTACTACAACTGGCACTATTATAACAGCTTCGTTTAAAATTCTTTATATTATAGTAGGAAGGATTCATGTTTGTGCACAGTAAGGAAGAAAGAAAGTTATAAAAGACACGATAGAAATGGTAAAGTCTGTCCTAAACTGAATGTTGATCTTGATACGAGTATTTAGAAGCCATTGCTAAGCGTTGGATTGGGCTGTAGCCATTCTATGGGTCATTCAATGCATTGCATTGCATTTTACATTACAACGGAATGCCATGGAATGGATAGCCGTTTATATTTATAGTGACTGACTGAATTAAGGCTCACCTAAGAGTTGTGCTTACTTTTCTTATTCCTAGCTGTCTATTACTAATGCAGTATTGTACTGCGTATACTTGTATAGTAGATATACTCCAACATGCATCTCTTTCTCAACCTTTGCCAATCTTACGTAACACAGCCAAGTCACTTTTTATACTACTTTACAATGCTCTCCAAGGTATAAAACACAAATGTTTTATAGGTAAGATAGTAAGCAATGAGTTTGAGTGTGTATAGTACAGTACTACTAATACATGGTGCTACTACTGAACTTTGTTTCTTTTCCCGTTCTATACAAGTTCTTTCGTTCTCTTTTTAGGAATAGCTTCCTTGTCGGGTCTTAAATATGATCATAGCCATATATAGAAAATGTCTGTGTAAGTAGGGTGGCTTTGGCCGTGCTGCAACAAACAACCGGAGTGCAGGATAGGTTTATATTTACTATGGTAGGTATACTTTACTAAGCCTAACCAGGGAAAGGGCGACAAACCAAAAACGAAAGGATATTATGGTGTATATGTATGTATGTTGGTTACTTCTATACACAGACACTTGGTTGTATTATTATATAATTCCTTATTGTTATAGTAAAGGGCATGGCCTATTATAGGAAAGCGTCATGGAGCCATTTTGTGTTTCATCAAGATCAATTCTTTGCAACGTGATGGTCGTTTTCTCCATTTATTTCGAGTGAATTCCATCTTTAATGGGGATTCTATTGGACCATGTTTTTACACAAGAGAATTCACTTACGTTCACAACAACACAACACGAGATCAAACGCTGACAATAACTTTGAGGTAAGTCAAGAACTAGTCAACTCATACGTGTCTCTGTTTTTCTTCTGTCTTTTGTATTTTACCTTGTGTCACTTTCCCTTTCTTTCAGCACAGCTGTGCTCTTATACCAATCCAATTAACAAACCTACTACAGTTTTTCTATATTAGACAATTGGTTCAAGTCAAATACATCATAGTAATATTGCGAAAGTTATAATATACGTCTTGGGGTGCATGCTGTATTGTGTCTTACTAGTTTCAATAAGTACTGCATACCTAAAGCAAAATATGTTGTACAGGTTTAGGTGAGTAGGATGGAGCTGGTCAGAATTCTGGTGTGTCTGTCATAAAGTATATTAATCGGTAGAAATTATAAGGCCAGGGAAGAAATAAACTGGTGGTTGAGTAAAATAAATGCATAGTGTAGCTACTATAGTACAACATATTAATAGTGAAGAAACTGTGGGACGTGCCATAGTCATAGTCATAACAATGCAATGTCATGTAATGCGACAGCGACTCAATCCAAAACCGATTACATTCCATTAGACTAGTCTGGGAGGTTAGCTTTGCTTTGGCCAAAGTATACGACAACTTCCTATGTATGTAATGTAGTTTGTTACTCCTCCAAGTGCATCCATTACCATTCCATCCCCTCAAAGAAAAGTCAATAAAAAACAAGTTCACTTATAAAAGTAATAATAATACTCGTAGCAGTAGTCGTAGCACTAGCAGTAATAATAATAATGAGTGTCACAGTTCTCATAAATTATCAAGTCTCTTTCCGTCCTAAAAACAACACGCAGGAAAATAAGAATATTGTTTAAAAGAAAAAAGGAGAGAGCTAAATACATAAGCGTTGTACTGGTAGTGGTAGCATGCAGTTGGTAGCAGAAGGATTAAATATTTCTTCTTATTACAAAAACTACCACAACAAAACGATGATTAACCTGTGCATATATTTGTTACAAAAATAAGTTTTTAGTAATAAAAATGTAATCAGTAGTGTTGTTAATGTAAGAGAATTAATTATTCTAGCAATTTAATGATTCCTAAATTTCGATTAGAGTCTAAACTGTAGTTTAAGTTGCAAAATAATGACAGTTACAAATACCTTATCTACATAATAAAAGTTAACACAAAATTTTGGTTTGAAATATTATTAGGATATTTCGAAGTTTGACATGAAAAATGACATTAATGGCAGTAAGGTATAAATTCACCTCGTTTAGTTTGTAATGGTGATTATTGATTATTGTTTTTAATCGTAATGTAGGTACTTAGGTATATTGTCTGTTCCAAAACTGCAAACTAATGAAATTGTCAGGGAAAATTCTGGCTGTACTAGAATCAATAATCTACTTTCAAAATATGTTTGATCATACTTGTTAAAATTATAAATAGTTTTTCAAAAAAATACTTGAGTGTATTTATGCAATAAATATTTTATACAAAATTTCAGATAATTATACATTACATGAATGAAATGTTATTGAAACTCAAGACAATAACCTCGACAAGACAATACTTAAGACATAAATTGTTTTCAATTGCTATATTAGGAGTATAGAAAATGCTGCAAATTCTGACGCGAATATTAGTCTTAACAAACTTTAAGCTAAGTAAGTGTGAGTGTGTAAGAAGGTCTTGTGTTGGTGGATACTACACAATGGCAATTGGATGGGTTTTCTGCAGTGCAGACTTTTTGAAGAAATTGGGATGTGAGTCTTGAAAGAATATATGTACAAAAAGAAGTGTGTTTTTGCTCAAGTTGAAGTTTAGCTTCATCCATACAAGCTTGGCTTAGAGCGTCAGAAGCATTTATTAAGTATAGCTAACTTTATAGTTTATATTATGGTGGAAGTTTGAGCATCAGAAAACTAGACGAAGGCTTGAAATAAATGGTTTTTCCTCTCCTTAGCTCTTTCTATTGCTTTTTTGCTTTCCGTTGAAGTTGGACTAGTGAGCCAGCACAGCCTCGCCTGTCTTTGACAGTACAGTCTTGGCTTTACTCTTTGCTTAGCTGTGCCTTTGCCTCGCGAGGAAAGCTGAAGAAAAACGAGCAGAAAGAGAACTGATGGGTTGCGCATTGCATTGCATAAATAAGTCAATGGGCTTCGTTTCAACTGAAAGCCTGAGTTGGCTTCCTTGCCGAAAATTTACTTGCTTTACTTGTAGTCAGAGCGGAGACCAATATTACAGTAGTTCTACCCGTGGAAGAAACTGAGTGAGTTTCATATATTTATATTCTAGATAAGTATACACACAAGAAATTTATCCTTATACATACAGACATATATATCTATCCACCCTAAGTTGCTTTGAGAGTAGAAAAAGGGAAGGCGAGCGAGAGCGGGCGAAGGAGATGGTAGGAAAAGCATACGGTACAGAAGAGTGTGGACGTATAGTGCCACAGCAAAAGGAAACTACGGTATTTGGCTCTGGTTCCTTTTCTTACAACTTTGGGATGGGCCAAGTAAGCCAAGCCAAACACAAGTCAAGTCAACTGGCATACAACACACCTCATATACAGAGAACGCATGCATGGAATGAATTGGATTGCACAGAGTTTTTGCTATAGATGTAGCTATGCTGTGCTGCGCTGCATGCATGAGATTGCGGGGCTTTACTTGCCTTGGCTAAGCCAAACTTACGCCAATTGATGCTTTCCAACTGTCTCACAAATGGAACTAATGGCTGACTGGATTTGACTAGATACATTTCAAGTGTACTACATGATTGAGTACAGTGCGAACTTTCATAATAGACTGGTTGTAGCAATGTGAAGTGAATTACTGTATGCGACTACGTAAAAGTAACAAGGCTGCGAACTTTCTACATACATATACAACCAATGCACATTTATGGAGCACTTAAACCGTAGAAAGATTCGTATTTCCGTCACAACAACAACAACAGCACACAGAAAATGGTTTGAGATAAAAATGTGATGATTTAAAAATACATTCAACTACATTTATTTTGGAATATTCGTGTGGTAATCCATTCAGATGCTCCTGTTTCGTCGTTACATTTTTCTCCCTTGGCTTAACTCTTGGCGTCGTTTCTCCTAATTTATTTTATTTTTTAGCCTGGAATTTATGGTATTTATTTAGGCATCGCAACTACTGCATACTCTGCATGTCAGCCAGTTTCAATGCAATGCATGTTAGCACATCACTAGTGTACATACATTGACAACATACTCTGAGCTCAATATCACCACCTACATTCTACACTCTTCCCTTCATTCACATACAAGAAACTTAAGAAATTCACAAAAACCTTAATGTCTCTCCCATCCATATGTAATACACAGCTCGTTTGGAAAATCCTCAAGAGTTGCATATCTAATTTCTATACATAAAGCAACAAATAAATTACTATTCCGCCTTAATTTTTTGCTTTAATTTAGTTAACATGCATTCTCTCTGAGTTGTGACTATATTGACACTTTTAAATTACTCGTATGAACGCGTTATTGCTCAATTATACACAGTTATATTTCCTTAAATTACATTTGCAAGTTTAAAATGTTTCTGCAAGATTTACGAAGGCTGTCACAAACTGCGACTTTAATTAACGCTATCACATGGTGCTCTATGTTCAATGTATCTACTTACTTACTATCAGCGTAACACTATGAGTAAAACAAGAATAATAATATATCTATTTCGGAATGTCTTAAGAGTTTTACGGTTCTCTTTATATAGTGACTAAAATATTCTTTTGTAATGTGCAAAATAGTTGCGCCAGTCACACAGACCTACTGTCAAGAAGACCATCATAGGAACTCAAAGGACGACAGTGAAGATTTAAGGGCAATAAAATAATAAAACGCTGAACTCTTTCTTAATTGTATTACTACAACCAAACCACTACGACTACTGTGTGGTATGTGTGTAGTAAAAGAGTAGCTTTTCTTGCCTACTGCAGTGAAAACAGTATTTGTGGGCGACTGACTGCTAGTTTTAGAGAAAATTGAAAGGATCGCATAACTGATTGTAAGAAATTGAATAAAAGTACCCGACTATTTTAGTGTTGGGCGTTGTTAACGTCAAGTTGTGATGCAATGTGCTGTAATTCTATGTGGCTATATATGGCATTTCTACACAGTGTAGTGCAATAATATCTTATACACAAAACTCAAATACAAACCTAAATATACACGAAGGAAAGAATGCCTTCGAAACGCTACTGCAATAAAACTCATTTTCTTTTACTATAGTAGAAACTAGAAACAGTCAAACAGAACCGAGTTTTGTGACACAAGTTGTATATATAGAACTGGACTAGGACGGACTTGATTAAAGAACCTTTCGCTCTTCAGATTGTTGACGGATTTCCATTGCTTTTTTTCTTTTATGATAGATTAGCGTGACAGTTTTATATTTAGTTTTGTCAGTCTTCCCTTTTTTCTTGTGCCTTTTTTTACTGCATTCTATTGTCTGACTGAACACTGGACGCTGTCCTTTTATTTCTTTCAAATACAGATAAAGCTTGTTAAAGCACTTTTACTTTCATTTTTTGTTGAAACATACTTTATGATGCAAGAAGCCCTAAGACTGTATAAAAAACTTAAATCTTGCTAAATCCTAACCTAAATCGGTTAAAATGAATTTTACAAACTTACCCAATCAAAGCCTATTATTTGTCATAAAAAGTGATTACAAAAATACAAAAAAAAACACCGCATACATATATTTTGCTCAGAACAAATTATAGCAATACAAGATTTCTTCAGATATTCCTATAAATATTGACTAAGAATGTAAATCTAAACAAAGGGTAAAATATAAATTTTTCTCTTTACTTTTCTCGATATTTTAAACATTGATTTTCATCAAAAATGTACAGTAGTCGGAGGTGTGATGTAATCCTTTTGAGTTTGTTTCTATTGTCTGAGATTTTATGCACACAGGCGGCTGAACTTTATGTGGATTTTATTTAACTACTTGTCTTTTACTGCATTTAAAACGTTCTTCCCAAATGTCTCTCATAAAACGCCAAATCCAGCCCAATTAGCTCTTGTGAGACTTTTACGCACTTTTAATACGCTCATAAAGTCACTACACGAAATCATCACATCACATAACTACAACATGGAGCATCACGCACGGCAATGACAAACTCTTCTCGTTACGACGAGTCTATCTATGCGACCCATTCAATTCACTGCACTATAGAAATATAGTTTTAAGAAGAACTATATATACACACCACACTACTAAACTAAAACGCTCTGCTATCTCGTGTATAAAAGAAGCCCAAAAGCTCGAGTTAAGTTTTTATGGGAAAATGATGGTTTGTTTAGTACACAGTAAAGTGTAAAAGTGCACTTAAAGAACAACGTATGCATGTGCGGGACTCTTTAGTATTTTCTATTACCTAGCATGCTAGCAGGAATACACGCTACACTCCACAACCAGACAGAAAGAGCGAGAGTCACATGTTACTACTATTCTTTGGCATACGGACCGAGTCATTTCATCTTAGACCAGGTTATTTCATGTATTATGGGAAAGTTATGTGTCAAGTGAAGAGTCTCTTGGCATAGCTCCTTTACTTTTGTCTTGCCTTCACTATCTTTCTAGATATTATTAAACTAATGGAATGGAATGGAATGAGAAAAAAGGGAAAAGACACACTTCCATTCCTCCTTGTACATACTAGATGAACATATAGCGACAGAGCTATAAAGCATAGTCCATGGAAGTATTTACTTCTGAAATGAAGTGAGAAGCAAGCCATGTCGAATTCAAAGCCAAAACTCTCGTCGGCATGAGTTGAGTTAAGAGCGTCGACTTTGACTTTGACTTGAGAGGACGATGCAATGTTTATAGCCCATTGGGCCATGGCATAAATGCAACTCGGGTGTTTTTACTTTCTTTTAAAACGTGATAAAATCGCCGTTTGAGGAGCTATTAACAATAATTTTTATGACTATTGGTCCATCAAGGGGTCTAGCCCAGGAGTGATTTGACAAGCAAATTGTCGATCAAATGACAACGCACTGCACACCAGTACAGTACAAGTCACTACACATATACAAAATATTCCTGTACAATACTACACCACTATATATACACAATCGCTTTTACTACAAGTACTACATATACATGCACATACCTTTGCTCAGCTTTACAAACTTATATTTATTGTTCACTCGTTTGTCTCATTGTGTTTCAGCAAACACTACTTATAAACTGTGAACAACACAGTAGTTAATGTTTAATGGTATATATACTGTGTGCAAACTACAAATACACACGCTGTGTAGTAAAGCATAAAGATACCAATATAGTCACTAGTCACCCGCAAACATATACACTTGTATCCTATGTATACCTACACATTCATAAACACACACACATACACACTGTACTGTACATAATATTACATTTGCACTTGAATCTGTGCATGCATATACTACACTACACACATAGCATAGTGCATTGCATTGTGCTGTATGAAATAATATGTCCCTAAAATGTATGGTTGTGTGTGGATATAGTGACACTGTTACAGTGTAGCAAATGTGTATGAGTTACAAGCGGGAGTACAATACTAATAATAGTAAATATACACGGCTGTTGTAGTTGACTTGAGTTAAAGTTCTTATTGTTAGATTACGTACTTAGTACTTTTAGTGCTTGTAGTTACCTCTCTACACAATGAAGTGATGTGTGACTGCTCCGTGTGAGTGTGGAGCCATAGCCACACAGTGAGAGACATAGTAGGATCAAGTCTCGTTGACTGACTATTCGACTTCATTTTAGTATTACGACCAAAGGACGGCAACAACTCAATAGAATAGAATAACCCAGACATTAACCCCTTGTTAAATAATCATCATTTTACTACAAGTAGTCACTACCGCCTCTCTTGACTTGCCTTACAACGTGTACATGTTACACAGTAGAACGCTCGACTCATCTACTCTATTCTAATGTCATACTTGACTTGACTTTTGCTTATTGTTAGTTTAGTAGTGAATTACCTTTTCCTACTTTTCATACTCCGTTAGAGTTATTCGTATGATCATTATCATTATTCCTTTGGACTCTCCTATTATTATTACCACGAGTATGATTATTATTACGATTATTATTATTGTCATTGTCATTCTGTACGATACGACTACTGGTATTCTCTTTCTCTCTGTGTGGTGTGGTTGGTGTGTGCTGTGTCTGTGTGTCAATGTGATGCTTACTTGTATGTATGCGTTTAAATTTGCTGTGAAGCTCCAACTCTATACCACATTTAGAATGTGTGGGTGTCTTTTCTGTGTTCGTTGTACTAGTACTAGACTTCAGAGATTCTCATTCACACATCTAATATAATATTATTATGGTTTGTTAGCAATGAATTTAGTGCCTACTTGGTGTAATAATACAATCACTGCACTCTGAGAACCATTATCATTGCCCTAGGTGTTGTATTCTACATCAATGTAGTTCTGCATCCATATTTTAATTTTAATAATGAAGACGTTAAAACATTAGCAGTTTATCATGTCCAATTGCATTGTGATGTTTAGTGGCACTTCTTAAATTCACGAATGACAATAAAGCCATATTGCTTATGGTTAGATATTATAATGCTGCCGCGAGATCGGCACATGCATACACAAGAGAAATAAAATTAAATGTAATCAAGCAAAATTGCTGTACAAGGTCAAAGGTGGGATTTATAGCAGTTTTTGTTTCACATTCAACATACTACTACAGACAGCGACAGAACAGATGATGTACAGCATGTAAAATTGAACTGTGGAAATAAATGGGGAATCCGCATACAGCAATAAGAAATGGTGTTCAATAATGATTTGAGACAGCCATAATTTTCATTGAGTTCCGTACTACAGTTTAAGTTTTATGAGAGATAGTAGTTGTAGCACATACTACAACTACCTTTAGAAGTATCTGCAGTATAATTAATCATTTACATAATTCTCCCTTCATATCTTTATCTCGACGATTTATCTTTTCCAAATACACATTCTGCATACGTGACTGTTTTACTTGATTATCAAAAGCAGAATTTCATCTCAGTCAGTCAGTCGCACAACTACATGCATGCACCATTCCAATCTGGCCAAATCAAACTACTACCAGACTACGACCACTATAGTATGTACCGCATATAAGTAGTGTATACGAAAATACTTCTTTATATTACGTATCTACTGAATAAAAGCTATCCATAGACAGACAATGCTTTTACAGAGACAGCAAAACAATCGATTCACCGCCGCAGATTGGCGAATCCTAACATGGTAAACGAAAATTTATTATATTAAGCCTAATCAAAGTACGTCACCTATTTACATGTGTTCAAGTAATCTGAAACAATTTTTGCAAGCTGCAAAAGACGATTTAGTTATTAAAATTTAACTTTAGAGAATGATTGCCAATAAAATTGGTTAAAATTCTAGAACTCGCATTGAAATTTGCTTTTTGGATAGAGAGTGTAGTTAATGGTGTATCTGTAGGCCAATTATGTACTGAAGCAAAAATTATTTCGTGAAAATATTATTAGTAGGTACCGTCATTAGAAAATCCCCAAAAGTGACATTAAAAAATAATTGTGCCAAAGGAAAGTTTGCCATTGAAAAACTTGGTTTACACACCTGCCCATTCCCACTCGTAGTAATAATAATAATGAATCCATCAGTCATAACAGAACATAACATTTACATAAGAAAACACGCCATTACACTACACATTATTAAAGTGGCCTGGCTTGGAGGCTCGATCGATATTTTTTGTAGTGTAGCTACAGGCTTGGTTGCATGCAGAAGAGTGAGTTTAATAGGAAAGGCAGTGGCTCATAATAATAATACTTGCACTCAATGTCACCTGGAAAACCATCGAAGCTGTATTCTATGAACAATTAAGGAAATCTCATGTCATTGTTGTTGTTAGATATGTAATTTATGTATTGTATTAAATTGAACAGAGTAAGTATTCGTATTCATTAAGAAGGAGCAATTTTAAGTCACCTGATTTCATTCTACTTACTTCAAGGCAGCAGAAAACACAAGGAAAGGAGTAGTATGTAGTTTGTATGTATTTAAGAGGCAGAAGTCGTAATCGTAATGGTGGAGTAAGTGTACACACGCATACGCATAAGGAAAGCTAAAACCCACCAACTACTAACCAACAACCAACTTCTCCTGCTAACTGGTCCTGGACTAAACTGGACTGGTACATGTACACGGAGAAACATCAGCAATAACAGCAGCATTGCATTGTGCTTGTATTTGTATGTTGCATGGTGGTGTTGGTATGGTGGTGGTATCTTATTGAATCAAAGACTTCCTTTTTATTAGTATAATATAATAGCTGAAAGTGGCAGACAGCACAGTGGTCGTATAGTGTACGAATACGACTTAAGGTTTATATGAAGTAAAGTAAATGAGCTCAGTCAAAAGGGTTAGGCTGTGCCAAGGAAAAAACCGGAATGGCGATAGGAATCCAATAGACAACAATAGAAGGCAATATAATTACATTCGAATGAAGTGTTGGAGTATCTAAATACATACTAAGCAGTTACATACATAGTCCTCATTAAAATGCACTTGACTTCTTCAAGTCAAATCGACGAGTCTCTCTCTCTCTCTCGTCTTCTTACGAGCAGATCTTAACATTCTTCCATTCTGTTCTGAGTCTTCTAGTAGTAGTTGTACGTAATATGTGTCTATGGCAGACGAGTCTAAAAGAAACCCGACGAGCAAGTTTTTCTGTAGGTTTCTATGCTTGTAAGTACAAGGTCTTGATTCTTGCTGTTTTTCTTGTCTTCTTGTATATATTCTTCTTTCCTTGGCTGGATTTTCTTCAAAAGTCAACTTTAGCTCCAGTCTGTCCGTCCGTAGGCAAAGTAGCCACACCAAATAAGCAATCCACCTAGAGAGTCAAGTATTTGTCGCCAATAAGGTACTCCTAACTACTAACATATACAAAATACATGTAAAAAGAACTAAACAAGCCAATGCATTATTACTACAACTACTTCGGCTACAGTGTAATGCACTATTCTAATGTAGATTCAACATTTTATGGATAATTTATATCTTCGTTTATGAATGGTAGACTTACAACCTCGCACTGTGTTTAACAGGTCACAAACAACAACTATCAAATAAATCCATTTAACAGAGAAAAAGTGAAAATGCAGCAAAAATCTCTGCACACAAAGCTCTGTTCATTATTCACACTTAGAGAAATGAAATGACGCAGTAATTAATCAAAGCTGAACTGATGCAAGTATGTAGTAGTGTAGTGGCTCGTTGTTATTCCCCGTGTAGTTTATTGCACAGCGATTGGCTGACAGGCGAGAAAAACGATAAATTTGCGAGTGCAATTCCGACAAAGATAACGTCACTGTAAGCTAAGATTCTGATTTATTCGTTGACTATGTGGGTTTTTTTTCTTCTCTATGACATTATATAACGTTTAATCATATTGCATTACATTACGACATGCATTGCTGAAATACGTAGTGCTATACTCCTACTACTAAGTACATAACATATACAGATGTGTACTACACTAACATACCATCAAAGAATACTTATACTTTTGTGATATGAAAAAGTAAAATATATAAAGGTATATTTCCCTCCTTTGGATACTATTAGTCTTTGAGTTGTACAAGTGCCAGCTACATAGTTGTGGAATATACACAGTGGAAACTTGGTTGCGTTTGCCTTAAATGCTTAAAGCAACTTTGCGATTAGTACTGAACTTTTTAACAAACTACTAAAAGCTTGCTGAGGCAATTATTCTTATAGCTATTCAATCTATACTCTTTGATGTAATATCACTTAGTTAGTAGCTACGCTCTGTATTGTATTCTATATTTTATTACGCTGTGTGTTATATCATATCCTGCTTGAGCCCAGTTTACCACCACCACCAGTCCCACCAAGTCTAGTCAACTCACAACGGCAAAGTGAGATAAGGTAATTATAACCTTTGAATTTGAATGAGAATTAGAATTTGAATACTGTGGTAGTAAGTGGTGCTGGTTGTTTAGAGAATGAGTTGGTTTCTTTCTTCGCTGGCTCTTTCGTTCGTTCCTATCATAATATCAGAGTGTACGTTGTTTGTGTGGTATGGCAAGCGAGCGATAGTCAGAACAGAGCCGAATGAAAAAAAGGATGTAGGTTGGCTCTTGGCTCAGCTTGGCAAAGTGTAAATGGTCAAAAGAAATGTTTTAAAGGTTTGGTTTGCCTTTTGCGTGTAGTTTAAGTGTAAGGTACAGTACGCAACCAAGTTAGCGTAGCTTCGAGCTCAACTTGTTCCTTCAGAATTGTGCATCACTCCAGTTCACATCATATGGACATGAGAGAGAGAGAGATTGTACAGGGCAGCTATTAAATTAATTACAGATTTTGATAACCGGTCAAAACAGAACAGAAAATTAGTAGGCTGTCTTGTCGGACGGTTTGGTGGTATGAGCCGTCGTAGTGCACTTTGCTTTAGTTTACTAGAGCCTGGCGTTTGCATTCTATTAGCATTTCACATAACACAACACGCTGCTCTCAATGCAGTCAATGCAATGCAGACTTTAGCTCAAACATCAA
>JAQFYB010004453.1:0-16243 GCA_034694085.1 Pogonognathellus longicornis
TATTGAATGCATGCTATGCATGCTCTGATTAGAAAGCTACAGTCATTTATTCAAATTCTATTTTTTTCGAGTTTTGGTACATTCTATTCCTGATAGTTTTAAGATTAGCAATTTATTTTTTATTGCAATAATTTATTGTTGATATACTTCATCTTACATGTACATACCATACTAATAAATAAGGATCTTCACTCTATGTACCTCAGCCAGATGAGATGAGAATAACCAAGAATAGCCAACTGGTAACAAATACATTAGGTGCATACGTTATATGAATATTTAACATGCATTAAGCTGCCAAAAACCCCGTCTTTTTCTGGATTGTAAAAAACCGTAAATAAATTATTAATAACAACGAATATTTCACCTCTAAAATTATTATAGGTGTCATAAAATCATCATGATCGTTGATTGATTACACAATTTATAGTAATTATTATTTAAGATTGATTTTTAATCATCCATTTTATGATCTCTAGATTTGAGTTGAGTAGGGTACACATTCAGTGTTGTAATACCCTTGAACTTAAACCCAAGTTTTTTGACATTTTGAACCTAATAATTTAAAATTACCTAATTGTAAATTAAGTAGGTACTTAAAGGATGACTGAAGTCAAAGTTGTGGTGGAATTACGAAATGACTGTATAGAATAGTATTATACTATAGATGTAAGTGTGTTGTATAAATTGTAATGTAAATGCAACACAATATATAACAATAATAATTGAGTGAGTGAGTTGGGATATTCATTTCACTCAACTCTTCACCCTTTTAACTGAACTTTCTGCCTTTGACATCTAGTACCAGTACCAGGTCTGGGTACAAACAATCGGAAATGCCTTCTACAATTTCCGAGGCATACAAGAAAGGATGAGAAGAAAACTTTTCTCGAGTATTTGGAACGGATTTTCCCACAGCTCATTTTCTTGTCTGCTGTAGAAATCTTAAGAATTATTTCTACATCTTCTTCAAAGTACATTTTACAGAGCTTCAACCATAATAAATCATATTACACACACATTCAAGTTTCTGTTTCATACAGGTATCCACCTAATATGCAGTCTCACAACCAAAGACTTCCTACGAATTGCACTCACAAATATATGAGTGTTCCTCGCATCGTTAAATTGTCTGATGTAATCATTTGGGCGTGAAGGAAAATATAGAATGATGGAATGACATTAGTTAATGTCATGGAAAAAACTGTTTGTGGAGAAATGTGGCCACTGGAGAAAACAGCTTTTTTAGACTAGGTACATATTCTAATACCACTTTAGCAATATATTATAGCCACCTCCTACACTCCAAACTCAATGTTAACACACACCATTTCACTAATAAATATGTACCTAAGTCTATATGTTTGTTTGCGTAGAAAAATATTCACTTTTACAACAACGTAAATAAAATTATGACAACATATCAATAAAAACTATATAGCACATTCATACCTACCAGGTTATTTATACAGACATAGAAATACGAATACTACCCAAACATGCAATGATGCAATAGGTAGTATTACTACGTGTATGGTTAAACAAGTTAAAAAGAGAGAATGCATACAACAATTTACGTCAAATAATATTCAAGGTCTAAAATTATTCCAATAGCATTATGTGTTACCTACATACTAAGTATCGCAGTATAGTGTAGTCCTAAAGTCCTAATGTTTAAGCATCCTATGAAAAATTCTGTGAGAAATACTTTTCTTTCTGTACAATAATAGTATTACTGAGAGAAAGGACAAATGCCTGAAGAAAACTTTGCAAGAGAAAAATACTAGGCTGAATACAAAAGCGGAGAGAAATGACGATGACTACTACCTTCGCTACTTAAGTACCTATAACAGAAGAGCATATAAGGGTACAGGGGTATGCAGGAGAGTGGAGTGGTTTCATTCATTCAACGCCTACCTTGGAGTCTGGTGCCACAGTGCAACGTAGTAATAACTCAAAAGAATATCGTTTCTCTCATCACAATTTCCGTCATTCTAAAAATAGACTTAGAGAATTCCCAACCCGAATTCCTGAATACAAAACAGAGAGTGAGAAAGAATACTGGGAAACATTTTTCGGATATTGGCGTATATCCGACGAGAGTGGAGGACTTGTGTTTAGCACACTCCTATACTTTTCTGGGTGTAGTAGACGATGAGATGGTGGTGGTGGTGGGACACTGGAGTTTTCCATCCCAACTCGTTGAATTAAAGTAGCTGAAAGTTGGCCGGGTAATTTAAGGTAACTATGTATAGTATAAGGGAACTACACTCTAAGTGTAGTTCCAGTTCGTTCTTCGCGTTCCCGTCGTCCCGAGTCTTGGTGATTGTAAAAAGACGCTGAGACCAGAGACCTTCTCATGGATTAGGATGAATGTGTTTTCACGCTGTAACTTTTAAAGCCACTTTCTTTTTCTTAGTTCAGCTAGATCGACTCAGACTCAGTTTTCTTTTGACTTTCTCCACAGTTGGCTCAGACTCTACACTTTGCTGCTTCCAGTAAACTCTTTTTAGTTTTCAACTTCCACCAAACAAGAGAGGTAGCCCGGGTTCGGGATTCACTACCAAACTTCCAGCTCCACTCCAACTCTTGTAACTTGTGTGCATTCTACTACGTAGTACCAATACTACGATTGTATTTCTTAGAAAACAGGCAAATATCACGGCAGATACTTATAGAGATATGTACAGATATGTCATTGTGCGTTTTATTGCATAGCTCCATAGCTGTAAGAGAACATACTGGATGCAATCATGGAAAGAGTCATGAACATTTTCAAATACCAGGGGATTCAATGGTTATTCATTGTCTCTAATTTCCATCATTCATTTCTCAGCAGACACATTTTCAAATGTCTACACTACAAATATTTTTGTTTCCGACAACCTTGTATATTATAAGTTTTATGGGCACATAAGTGTGTTTTAGGTCTAGGTATACTAATATCAACATCTGACTTGTGTACTATCAAGCGAAATAGTGACGCAATTTAGTCCTAGAGAAAGTAAATTTTGTATCTCCATGTAAAAGTTTAAAACTAACAATACATGGTTATGACACGAGTGTGGTTTGTAAGTACAAATATGCAAATGAGAGAAAACTGGTTGAATGTTTTAGATGGATAAGTAATAAATTGGCTGCTTTTAATGGTTTATGTGTCAAAAATGAAACATCGTGACCTACAACTCTAAGTTTTTGATTAATGATCCGAAAAATGTATAATACACAGAGTTTGCTTTGTTACTGTTTCAGTCAGATGTGAAACATTAATTTTTAGCCATGCTAATTGTCAACATGCCCATTTATACAGAATGTAAGGTTACAATTCAGAATTCAGCAGTAGATAATATTAATAACTCAACAAATAGAATACGTTCAAGTCAATGTACGGTGGTACCTCAATATTGTAATTGTATTCTTGAATACAATATTAGTAAAATAAGTTCTGTATTTTGGGTGCAAACTTAATATTATTATTTCTCTGAAGTTAATAGCTTCTGTACTATGAACTCATTAGTTACTTAGTTTCTGAAAACATTTCGACATTTTGCTACATTACTTTTGCTAAATACATATTAACTACTTACTAACTTACAACACAGAGAAGTCTCACTACAACACAACGTGACAATATAATCGATATTCATTAGCGTACTAAATATTATTCAATTATTCCCATGTCTTAGCGATATCGACTCTAAATTCTTATCAGGCCGAAATTTATTTTCTCATACAACCTGCAGGTTTGTGGTAAGCAGAAATTTTTCAACCATTGAACGCAAACAAACAATGTGATTTTAGTATACCCACAAAATGTTATGTATTGTTTAGATTCAATGATGCAGTTGTGTATTAAGGTATATACTTATGTGGTATTTATACTACGAAAAATACAGATACTTCAAACAAGGCGAAATTATTTTTATCTTCGTTAAATGGTTCTACCATGTAATAAGGCTTCGACTGTCACAATCATCTTCAGCTTAAAAATCTTCAATACTTTGTAATTACTTACATCCTTTTTGGTTTCTACATCATCTATTTAAGGCAAACCTTTATATTCGTTTATACGTTTATGCGTTTATAAAGAGCAGTATAGTATAAATGTGTAACTGAGTTGTTCATTCTATTTTATAATTTGATGGCTTTGTTGGTAAAATGGCTTGTATGGTCAATAATAACAAATATTATTTTTTTGTGTTGCACAGGTCAATTTTAGCTTGTTCCACAAAGTGTTCAATTCCCAACTACATATTATACTTAAAACTGAACAGATCATTAAAGATAAAAAACTGAAGGCCCATCACGTAGACTACTCATCATGTCTCGTGTGTGTGTGTCTAAATGCCAAGTTTTTTATCAAATCTATAGGTATTAAGTAGTATAGTTACTTTTAGTGCATATAATGTGAGATATACAAAGTGCAATATGTAACTAACTAACATAACCAGTTTAATGATGATATAAAGTTACCGTAGTGCAACTTTGTTTTACTCATCTTTGTGCTTGTTATGTCCATCAAGATCATCATAAAATATGTGCTGTATTAACTAAAAACATTGTAATTAATTTTAGTATCAATGTTGTGAGTAGTCGAGTTAGATTTAAGCAATACTTTAAATTAGTATTGCATGAATTATTCCTAATATTAATGCAATCTCAATGATATTAAGTACATTTCAAACATTTTTAAAGAAAATACATGCACAACATTTTTGTAATACATAAATGATTGCTTTTGTGCCAAGGGAATTCCCGTTTCGGAGTCACCGTTGTATACACGAGTTGTAAATCGTAATCCAGTAGAAATCCCATTAAAATTGTTATGTTAAGATAAGGAGGAGTTTGTTAGGTCAATTTTTACTCTGTGAGGTTATCTTGGCTGCACGTGAGGTAGATTGGATAAAAACATTGAAGATGTTCTTCTTTAATTATAAATTGTGAGATGAGCAGCAATTACTAGATTTCTGAAATACATTGAAAAATATAGCTTAACGCTACTTTTTAACTGATTCCTATCATTCATACAACACATACCTATACTAACCCCTTGTACAACTCTTTACATGCTCTGTGCAACATATGTTAAGTGCAAAAAGAGAAAAGGACGATTAGAAAAAAATCCCATCTCTCACGAGTGTGAGTCGAGTAGTGGAATGCAAGACCTTGCCCTTTTGGCACACTTTACTCATGAATACAATACTGTACCATAATGTTAATGCAAAAATATGCACGTTCATTCGTATACGTAGCTTATGGTACTCCGCAGCCTTATTAGTTTATTAGGGTCTTCATTACATCTAGCATTATTACATAACATACCTACCTAACATAATAATATTCTCTGCATACACTTATGTACACTGGCTTTCCATATACCTAATGTGTGAGACGTGTGCTTTAAACAAAAAAGTGTAGTGGTCTGGTTTGGTTTAGGTCACGTTGAGTTTTCATGCTAAGGACTGATATACACGCTACTTGTGTGTTTTGTGTGTAGCCTAATGACATTGTAAGATGGGCATAGTATTTATACTATACATACTGCACTACATTTTTCCTAGCAAATATTAAAATGGATTGGTCTGTGTTGTGGTTTCGTAGTAATAACTTGTCTTGCTTACCAAGATTACTCCTTGTAACAATATTATGAATTTGTTTTGCTGAGTAGGTATACAATAATATGAAATAAACTATCTAATATGTAAATCTTCGTTGTAGTAGCCACGTGATCTTCCAAATGAGATTATAGAAAAGAAACGGCATAAGGTCAACAAGGAAAACGAATCAAAGTTTTTTCATATATAATGTGAATTGAAATTTGAACCGTTTCATTAGCATATTAAAAGGTAATTGTTTGTACATTTCACCATATTACTACAACGTACAACCAAAGACTTTGTTTGCGATCATTGTGTGATCAATCGCCTACCATAATAAAAATGGGAAATATTAAAATTCTATTTACTAATTGTAAGTATGGACATAGGTTTTTGGTTTTTCATTTGTTTGGCAATGTTTCCTGATTTAGTTACAAAATGAAAAATCTACAACGGGAGCTGCAGCCGTTTTTAATAAATACGTAGTTTACCTTAGCATGATACTTTTTTATTTTTATGCTTTGTTGTTGTTTATTAAACTAAAAATCAGTTGAGTTATGTTGTATTCATGAGATTTCTCATGATTTTCATGAGTAGAGAAAATAAATAAGGCAAACCTTTATGAAGAATGAGCAGAATAATATTATTTTCTCTTGCTATGCTGAGCACGTAAATTATTTAGAGAATAAAACTGTTGAAGTCGCATAATAATGAGTGTGTCGTGTGTGTAATATAATTATTTCTGTAGTTAATGTATACTTTTATTAAAAATCTTTCTTATACACTCTTGTAAATAAATGAGATTTATTGTTTTTGATAGCAGTAGTTTTATCTGTAGTAATTATTTTTCTTGGTCTACATAAATAAAATTGCGTAGTACTTAGTACAGATATAAAGGAAGGTAGTTGAAGTACTTGTTTGGTAAAAAGGACAATAAGGAGCAGGCATATATTGGTGTGTCGTATTATCTGTATGATTGCAAGCAACTCATCTCAGGGTGGGCTAAAAGAGTAGACTGGTCAGACGATGTAAAATGTAAATGAATGTAAAATGCAAAGGCAGACATATGCAGTGAGAAAGTTTAATAAATAGACAAAGCGACTAGCTAAAACGAAATGCTCGAACAATATTAACTCTGTATGTAGCTGTGGCAGTGCAATGTGCTCTCATAATTCAATTACTTGCTAAATGAAATGTCGAATGAAACTCCCACTACATTCTGCACGTCGATGTGCATAAGCAAATGAATTGAAGAGGTTGAACTTTTCTTCATTTATGATGAGTAATGATCTTCAGTAACATTGTTAGTAGGATCTATAATCTTGGTAATGGTTTTAGTTGTTGTAAGTTTCTTTGTTAAGATTCTAGAAAAGTTCAGCATGATGCTTTGGCTCGGGTGAACTTTAAATGGCGTAGATAAATTGAAATTAACTTTACAGTCTCTCTGTGTGTGTTGCTTAGTTAGTGTAGGAAGATTGTCTCGATGCATACATCCTCGCTTGCATAATCAAGTTAAAGGTTACGTAATTTACAATAATAGCCCAGCGAAGAATACATATGGACGTAACTATATGACTTAAACCCAAAATTTAGGAAGAGAGTATCAAGCTACAAAAAGACAACTTAGTGTTGTGTAGGTATAGTTTGCAACTCTTTGCGAAAATGGAGCAAACATAATATACAATGACTTTGCATGATGTAGCCTAAATGGTTTAAGCACTTTTCCTAATGTTTGCTAAACTATTCACAAATTAAACTTAGCCCAAGCATTTTAACTCAGCATCTTTCTTAACCAGTTTTATTAAACAACTAATATCTTTGTCACAAATAAAACAACTACAGAAGAATCTGTCACTGTGTCACTTCAACTTATTTAATATGCAATTTGTTATGGAAATTCTCTTCACCCTTGATTTACGACAAACCTTTCAATGTGCACTTATTCAAAGACATAAACCAACTTCTTTCTGAAAGGTTTAGTTATAATAATATTGTACTTTATGTTTCAACCCACCATAATTTACAGTAAAAATCTAAAGTTCTTCACAAACCTATTTTCAATTCATTTTTAAAATTGTTTTGTATTACCTACTTAAGCATGTGGGTGTATTGCTTCATTATAGCTGAATATTTCATGCTTAGGTATTATATTTTGCAGCATAAAGAAATGTTTCAGGTATCTCGTTACCTAATTAAGTTGAGTAGTATAGGATTTAGCAGCTGAATGCATACAAAAAACTTATTTGCAGTAATAATTTCTGTGAGTAGAGCACACATAATAAACTACTATAAGTTCTAAAGCTCTGAATATGTATATAGCGAGATATATGTGGTTGTCTTATTGCAGAGACAGTTTATACTTACGACTCATACGGAAGCCAAAAAAGTAGATTACAGTAGAGTACGTTTATTTGTGGAGTTGGCTGGAGATGAATTCACTAGTCTTGTTTAATACAAAGGATGTGGTCTACTTTAGTCAGTTGTAGTTTATGTGTGTTGGATACAATTTGTATTTACATTTTTGTGCTCATCATGCCTCAGCCAAACTTCTATAGAAATTCTATTCGTATCGGATCCTCCATAAATGTATGTAACCATAATCTTACCCATCAGCAAATTAAAATTTCACTAACTCCGCTATACCAGTACATAGTACATACCTAGTCTAAATATCTTCAGTCGACGAATAGATTATAGATACGGAAATTCTATGTCTCTTGTGTGAATAGTTTACAACTCATTTTGTACTATACCTACTAGGTCTAGGACCACATTATCCGTTGCACATGTTTTACCTCCCATCCTGATTCTCTTTGCACACAGTGTCTGTAAATCTCTATGGCCAGTGTATGTGAATCTGAATGCATCAAGTAATATTTATTTTGTTGGATATACAGATACTTTATTGCACTATAAAATACTACGTTAATTAAAGCATTAAATTTAACGCGTGACGAACCACACATTCGCAGGAAATCACAGATTAGTTAATGACAGACATCTTTAGTTATGGTGTGTTGCATTTTCATGCATTTCGGTGTAAATCCAGTTGAAATAAAATTGAGATTTGGACAGTAGACTAATGAACTCCCACTGTTAAATTCCTACATTACAGCACAGCTATAGAGAAAATGTTAACTGACCTGTTTTAAATTGGGTTATATTTACTTCCAACTTGGCCTTGCAAAAGTTTGCTAACTACGTGTTAGTTTAGTTGGATGGTTTGTTTTATTCACTAATCATTCTTGGTCTGATGCATGAAGCACGATTCCTGAATATTAAATTATTTTGTGCAATTCGTAATAATTTGTATTCAAATCATTTCAAATATTCTAATGCACCTACTATTCTATTCTACCCACTATTTACCCATTAGACACTTGACATTACTAATATTTATATATGCAGTCATTAAGCAGTTTATAAAAAGTTAAATAAATACTAATACAAAGCAAGAATAATATTACACTCTTTTTATGCATGTGAATGAATAGGTAAGTCAACTACTCGTTCGTTTGAATATTTATAATGTATATGCATACTTTGATTTATATTGATGTTCACATTGGTGCTGCGTTGAAACAACTGTATTATACATTTGCTCTCATGTTGAACAAACTCTAAATACAAATTATTGAGTTCAATTTTCTCCTTTAATAATTCATTCCTGCGCTATAAATCGTAGAATCGTACACTGTACTTTGGCTGCATAAATTGCCAGTGTCCGTATTATTACTTTTGTGAGATATTTTCTCTAATGTATAACTCTACTATGTGACACCATAAGTTACGCTAGACATTATTGCAATTGTATTACTTGAATAATACTGCAACGACACAATGCACTATGCACTACAAGCGTAGAAACTCTAAATTCGAACAAAGTCATGCATAAATCTGTTTAATGCATCACCAGGACTGGATTGAACATTCATGTATTCACTCTTAGAAAAAAGTAATTACATCCGATTTACATTTTTCCAATTCCAAGTCAAATTCTGATATTATGTTTTTTGCACGACTGGCAGCGACTGCATATAAATTTTTTGTATCTCTGCACATCTCATTTCGGGGCTAAGATCAAAAGAAAACTTGTCAAGCCCAAATTGACTGAGCAGGCAAAGATTTCTTTCACATCATAATCATTTTATTTCTGCGAATAAATTTGACGCTCTACAGTGATATAAATGTGACCTTTGCCCCAGGATTAAATATGCATAAGTTTCGCAGCAATTGGTTGCTGGGTTAATGCGTACGCAGCATTCATTTTCAATGCAAGAATGACACTGTGACTGTGACGAGCACAAAACATGTAGACACATGCATCCACTGCTAATACAAGTTGCTATACATTACATACACCACTGTATACATTCACAAATTGTTTTTGTACGGGTCCTATTTAATCATGCTAACTAATGGACTCTCATTTGAATCTCAATGAAGCGGAACACATTTGACATTGGGATGTAGAGGCAGGCAGGCAGGCAGAGAGATTAGCAAGTTGACACGGTTGGGAGATATTCATGTACATTACGAATTGAGAGTGTGTACCATGAAGTATCACTATATGTCACCATCAGAGTCAGCGTCAACAACAAAACCAGATAACACTTGCGTTTGCTAAGCGTAAAAATACTTGTAATAACATTCGTCTCGAATCATACCGTAGTCTTTGTATTCATACTTCAATGAATGCATCATTCATGTTACCAATACGCTATACGAATTAATACCGTTCAACGGAGCACAAGCAATGAATATTGCTATACACAGATTCAAATACACTTTTCATGTATTCTCTATAACATCCTTGAATATTTCATTTCTCAAGTCTCTGCTCTGTAGAATTCTTAAAGTCTTTGTTCACACTCAGCATTATCAATGTACATTTATTATGTTTTCTTATGGAAAGTTACAGAAATATTTATAGCCAACACAGTCCTCTATAATTCGCAGTTTGATGCAGTTATTTATTCATGCTTTGGTTTTACTGGTTTTACTGTGTAATGTAAATTTACAGATTTACATGTAACCTATACTATAAGACGTGTATAATTATGAGTCTCATTTTGATTAGAAAGGGATGAGTTTGATTTCCTTTATAAGCTTCCTGTAAGTTTTGTTATGTTTACAACTTCTCCAGCATACAGACACTTCATTAGTATGGCTCAAGATATAAATGCCTTTAGATGCGTTTATATCATACTCTTGGTAGAAGTATACATGAGGCTTAAATTGCTATAAATATCTAGTTTATGTAAAGATATTGTGAATCCATGTAACGATCAAATTTAATCACACTACTGGCACAGCGAGCGAATGTCTAAACGTCTATTTATATCTGTAACAGTAGGATTTTCATGTTGTCCTTGTCCATCTATTTACAATGTTATGTAATGCTATATGAAAATGTAATGGCACATTGCGGATAAAAAGAAAACAAACAAACAATCAAATGAAATCTAATCTCGTCTCGACTGTAAATTGATATGATTTGGCGATAAAATGGATTGGCGTAGTCTTTTGGTTTGCACAGTGTGCCTTCAATCAATCTCTAGGTAGGTATGTAATTCTTGGAATTTGACGTAATACTAGATTCGAGATCCTATACTTTCAACTTTGGTTTTACTAGGAATTGTTTTGTACTTTTCAGCAAATATTGAATGATTGCACAAGGGCACTTCTCTGTATGACTAAAGTTAGCTTGTGAGTACTAAATACAACACTGCATTTCACTATTCACTGTATTGTAAGAATATTAGATGCCTTTCTACAAAATACATAAGCTGCAATTGATGAACATTCTGAGAGTCTTGTGATTCTGTAAACGACTTGCTTTAATGAATGCAAAGTCATCAAAGTGCAAATGACTTTCTGTTTTCTGTCATATCATGTTAGTCTCTGGTAAAAAGTTAGCTAGAACTTTAATATCTCATCCTCACTCACTGAATTGCGTCATATTATCATGCGGCTAAAAAAGAGAAAGTAAAAACTACAGGGAGATGTAGTTCAATGTCAGAACTCAGTCAGAACTATCGATTTAAAGTTTGTTTTACTTTACAAAGTTACTTTGATATTTAGTATGTCATAGTTGTAGGCATCACACAGGCACATTCGGGAATGAAGCCATGAAAAAAGAAAAACAAACTCAACCAGACTTCAGATCTGTCGGTTTGTTGCGCTTTTGAAGCTCATGGGCAAATCCTATGTTGTTTTACAATATGTCATAAAATTTGACGATCTTTCAGTGTGTCAGGTTATTTTCTGTAACGACACGTGGCAAATTTTTCATTCATGCAGTCAGCTTTGAGCCGTTTGACGAGACATTTTCGCTCAGACTCATTGTGAGTTATTCTAACAATGCAATTTTCAAAACATTCTTACATGCTGTTGTGTAATAACGTGTGTATTGATGTAAACATTGAGATAAAGATAAAAAGTCATATACCTAGTATCTCAGGGTATGCACCTAAACATAGATGAAGCCTTAACCTATGGCACCTAAATGTGACACAGCCATATAATATGCAGTATACAAGTATATATTTATAGATAATTCTCTACATGAAAACATAAGTACCTAGAGCCCTTCTTTGGGACATCTTGTACATTTTATTTTTCTTGTCGCTATTCAATGATGCTTTCTTTCTTAGATGATTAGTTTCTAACAAAACAAGTAGGATACATATACGTGGGAGTCACACACATAAAAGGAGGAGTAAATAGATTTCCTGAGAGCATCCTATATAAAAGAATAGTCAAAGTAAAAGAATACGAAGCCAATTTCCTCTACAACTAATTCTGTGTGGTCTCCTCGTATATATAGTGCAAGCGTTATTGAACTGACTGTTAGTGAAAAGTAGTACGTCGACAGAGCAGACTAAAAGGAAAGATATGGTGGTGATTTAGGGTTTCCCCTAAGCAAGCAAATAATCCTAAACAAATAAAACGGAAGAAATTGGTCTTCTGTGAGTAGTACAGTAGAAACAGCAAAGACGAGTGAGCAAAATGTCAGCTTTCTACCTTCCGTCCTTTTCTATTGAGTTTCTAAGGTTGTGTACAAGTAAATAATTGTGTAAGTAGCCCACATTTTCTGGTAAATAGAGTAAATACTAATACTTACACTACAATCTACACTATACAGCTTCAGCCTTTACAACACAATGGTTTTCAGAAATCTAATAAATACATACATACATACATGTACATTACGTACCATAGACCGAGACTAAAAGTAACTTTATTCCTAGACACTTTTAGATTGCTTTAATATATATTAGGATGGTTAATTTAATTCCTGAAATATTTAAAGAATACAGTTTGGATTATTTGCTTGATTCGTACTACCTATATACAAAAATTGTACTTGCATTACAATTGTATAACATGTGTACCTGTAGATCACTTGCAGTTTCTGTATTAAGTATAACCGTTGGATTAGCTCAATAAAGTGTTGAAACGAAATCCAGTGTTAATTGTATGAGATTATTCTACAAAAGTTATAATTTGATGATTTATTGATTTGATGAATTTATTTACTTGATAACACTTAGATATCTCTCAGGTATCTAACATTAATATTTAGTTACGTGTCCCACGTTATACCTGCCCCAATAAAGCAATGTTGAAATCGACTTTGGAAGCTTGTTTAGGATGCATGTAAAGATAGTGGGGAATAAAGTTACATGGAGAAAAATTCTTAGATTAGCGTAATGGAAAAAGCTATTTTGTGCGTTGACATTTGATTGTACAAAGTTGTTGTTGTTGCGAACAAAGAAATGTATATTGAGGGAGAAGACTGAGCCAAAGCGAAAGTTTTTCTGGGAAAAAAATGTAAGTTGATGTGTATTTATTGCTTGGTGTTTTCTCTGTAGATTAGATGCCAATGGGCAGCAATAAATAGAGTTACGGACAGGCATAGGGATTCCAAACTAGGCGATGTGTTACAGTTTATTGGGAAGCAAAAGACTAAGCTACAAAAAACAATTCCTGCTTTCAAAGGAACTTCCCTTCTACCTTGGAAGAGAGTAAGCATTATACAATTTGACAATTAAGAATATCGCCATTGATACTCTATCGTACGTTTTCTGTCTTTCTCCTTTCATGCTCTAGTGCGTGATTGGAGTCAAACCAAAAGCTAACTCTTGTTGAGGCAACAGAAATTAATTACTGGCTTTAACACATACAACAACAAACGTTAATACGTATACATGATCGTTGATCTACTTTATTTATAGCGTAAGCGATTTTTACGGTTACATATAAAATGTTCCATGTACACACATTCCGGGATATATGCAATCAAGCATTTAAAGGCTTGTGTTAAATTTAACTGCTTTCGCTCATGAAAAAATCCAATTAGGTGGTTTGTTTTGGCGTGATTATCGTTTGTGCATAGGTACATTTGTTTAGTGTCCCTTGAAGTCATTTTTATGACTAGGAATATTTATTTTCTTTAATCTTTAAGCGAAATCGTTAATTCTCTCAGATTTTGAGAGTTGGAATTTGGAAATGAAACGATGGAGGACTACTAATCAGGCTAAAGTTAATTCGCAGGAACATGAACATAAAACTCCATAACATGCTGTTTGTACGTGAACTGAACAACGATTGAAAGATATGTGGATTTACCACAGCCCACCGAGTTACTATGAGAAAAAATGTGAGAATTGTGTGGTAGGAAGTTAAGAATCAAAGAAATATTGATATATGACTTGTCATCCTGATATACTTACACTAACTGTAATTTGTAGCTCTGCTCGGATTACTAATGGAAAGACGAACTGAATGTGAGTACAAACGCCCATGTCTTGGGCCAATTCCAAAATATCTTCTGTTTTAATTTTCTGAAGTACAGATATAGGGCCAAATGCCATGCACTACAATGGAATTAAATAAAAAAACTTTCTGCTCTAAAAAATTGTTCTGTGACCAACCCCTAAGATGGACTACACAGTTAAACTTATTTCCATACGAAGTGAAACGAAAAGATACATTTTTTGTATTGTAAAGTGATATATGAATCATATATTAAGTACTTACTTTATACTACATAGAAAAGTTTGGAATTCCTTGAAGCATAATTTGTTCTCTGGGCTGTGGAGTGAAAAAGGGGGCAACAAAGTCTTCATACGAAATTACGAGATAAAAAAATCCTTTTGTATTGGCGAATTCATAAAAAGGGTTTTCTACGCGACATAAATACCAAAAAAGTATTAAACGGAAGTGGTACGGATTCACATAATGTAATTGTAATTACATAGGATGCGACATGTGAATGAATACAAATTGCTAGCATACTCCCACATATAGAGTACACACACATCTAACAAACCACTTTGGAACATATGCAATTTTATTAAAGTTTAAGTAGGTGCATAATATTACTTACATTAGAAACTGAAATGAGGATGGGGCTTATTGTTGGCTGAATCCCTTTCTCGAATTCTTTCAGACGAGAAGTTTTATGCTAGTTCAAGCTGGGCGTCTGTTTGACCCATCATGAATTACAATTTATGCTAAGCAGAGAGTCTAGATTCTTATAAAAATGACAATGCATTTGTTATATGTAACATCCTAGAATACTAAGCACTATGTGTGTGATAGTAGCAGTAGCATATTTGATATGTGTGCTTTACCATAATACAAATATATCTGCAAAAACCTTAACGAGAAAATCATGAGCTTTTTTTAGCATTCCACATTCTCTTGTGGTAAAAATATGCATATATAATTTTGAATATAAAGTTCCTATAATTATTTGCCCTTTCTGCTTACTTGCAACTGTTCAAAGAAGTACCCAAATCAAGTTGGATTCATCCTAACAAAACCTAGCCAGACCTTACTTAATGAGTTTCCTTTCTTTAGACAGATTAGTAAAGTATTACATGTCTATATAATTTTTTTACAGTCATACAGCCAAAAAAGCATTCTTGATTTGAAACTAATTAAGATTTTGGTACCCAATTAGACTTATATGAATTATCAAAAATTATTAGATGAAACATTGACCAAAAACTAAATTACCTATATGAAAATATAGTCCAAATGTAAAATACTACAGTTCATAAAGCTTTCACACCATAAGCAGATGCAGATGGTATAATAAAATAACTTTAAGTAATTTGATAGCCTCCTATTGTAACTGATCCAGGTATTATACATGAATATCGATGCAGTATTTTATATAATTTCTGCATGGAAACCTTTGAATAATGAAATTAGTATTAGTTAGGAAAATGACAAATTGAAAGTAAGTTATGTATCTACAACTAAATCCAGATTTATAGAAATCTTAGAATCCTTAAATAATTCTGGTTGCTTGTAAAATCATTATATTTGATGTGCTTTTCAAACTAAATGATGAGCTGAATTATCAAAACTTTGAATAGGTACGTCAGTTTTCATTATTTTGTGGAACTATTTTTATCACGGAAATGTTATTTCATTAGATGTAAATACTAAACACTATACGGAAGATTCTAACTGATTGCAACCTTTGTTTGTGATGAATTAACACACGATGCTATCCAGACTAGACTTCATATGAATTGTAATAAACAAAGGAAGGAATAGCAAGCACCAAAAATAGTAGTTAATAGCGCTATAAATAGCAGTAAAAATTGGCAAAAATAGCACTAAAA
>JAQFYB010004454.1:0-16238 GCA_034694085.1 Pogonognathellus longicornis
TCGAATATGAATTCTTAAAAACAATAGTGGAATATGGCCAATTCCGTCAAAACTAACTTAAAATGCAAAGTTTTTGGAAAAATATACTTTTATTTTAGACATTTTGTGCATTATGGGGGGTGCACGTGCACCATCTGAACCCCACTTGGCTACGAGTCTTTCCCAAGCTTTTATGGAGCCTCCCTTTTTTATCCATTTCAACCAAAAATCTATTGTTTTCTACTTAGCTTTCCAAAAAAATTAGAAATACATCTCGACCTAAGTAAAACAATTGAGTGACCCTTGCAACTTAACGCAGAGAATAATAGAAGGGTCGCAGTTTGTGCTTAATGTGAAACAACAATCGGAGGTTTGAATTTGGATTTCTTGTGTACTTTTTATAAAAAACCACAATTTTTGCATTTTTCAGAATGAATTTTTGAGGTTCTCAGAGCCTCATATTACGAGGTGGATTAATACTCTAAATCAAGAACCACCTCTAAAAATCTCTACATCATACTGTTATATCGACGAAGCCGATTGTATGTATATTTACTATGACGTTTTAAAATTTTACACATTTTACGTGAGCTAAGAAATTCATAACTCTTAATAATTTCACTGAATTATATAATATGTTCTTGATTTATTGGTATGTTTATAGCCTTTAGCTGTAGTGCGTTAGAAATGGAGGAAGAAAACTATCCACTTGGGATCAGTAACATCACGGTGGATGTTCAATATGAATTTGTATTGGTTAGTGATTTTTTCTATCATAAAAAACAAAGGCTATATATCAAGTTAGTCCATGCATAATCTTATTCAAATTATCTCAAATCAATTGATTGCTTTTTTATTTAGATTGTTGAAAAGTATGAGACAATGATTCTGGAAATATTGAATTTGTTTCACCATGAGGCCAAAAGCACAACTTATTGGATCCAGAAGAAGTTGGTTTCAAGCATTGACATAATCGGTCATTTAAACGAATATGCCATTCAGTTAATTGTATCTTACACTGACTCTATATTTGCAAATTCCGAATTGCATTTACATCAAATGACAACTAAACAGTTACGTCATTTGAAGAAAAGTGAGAATACCAAGTACTCAAATGTAAAAACGACATTCACCGATAATATAAATAAACTTGATTATGCGGTTAAAATATTTTGAATCTGAATGTAATTAAAATAAATCTGTTACAAAGAAAATCGATATAAGACATATTTTTACTAGCAAAATTGACTGCAGAAATGCAAACACTATCAATATCACTATTTCACCATAGTTAGTCACCAGCTTAATAGTTTAATTTTTGGCTTTACTAACGTGGGATAATCAGCTAATTCAATACAAATATGATCAGAATCAATCAATCAATGTTCAGAAGTCAAATATAACACTGCTTCCCCTAGAGTTTTATATTAGAATTCGACTTGAACTTTCCGTATACCGGTATCTATTTGTGCATACTTCTTTATTATGCACCGCAATTTAGACTCCTGGCTACGTTCTTGGTCAAATTGTTGGCTAAAAAATCCTTTATCAGAAAATAACACCCAATACTACAAATGAGAATAAACATGACACATAAATGCACTTCATATATCTGACTATAATTGTGGAGGTAACAAAGGTAGAGATAATACAGATTTATGTTTTGTCATATTTATATTCGTACATATGTATGAATCATTGCAATTGCATTAGCAAAATAGTGAGACAGATGAGACAGCTCCACAGGAGTGAGATAGGCCTTTGGGTATAAGTTTAACATTGAATTTGACATCATTTGTTTCCATCAAAATGTCGAAAACATTATTTTCCCTTTTTTGAAAAACATTTTGAGCATTACTGGGAACGATCAGCATTTTTATCATTTAGATGGTAGGACAATTGAAGAGTTAGATCATTTAAAAACAAGAGAATATAACCTTCGTATTATTTAAAACCAAATTATTCAACCAGTTCACCAACTTCTTTAGAACTTTGAAAAACATTATTCTACTTGAAATATTGAAATAAAATAGAATATTGTAAAATTATATTTTTTAGCAAACTAAATGGCATCAAATAGCAAATTCAAGTTAGCCAAATAAAAAATAAGTTACTATAATATGATGCTATCAATAATGGTTGCAGCAATGTGTAATTGATTATGCACCCACTTCGTTTTTACATTTTCCGCCCATTAATAACCCTCCATATTTTTCTTGAAACTCATTTTTAGAGATAACAATAAGTTATTTGTAACAGTCAATAATGAAATAGTAGTTGCGCAAATTGAGTCGTAATGATCATAGTGTTTTCTGTGCTTTATTGATCTCAAAGGCTAATAAGGCATTCCTTTGTCTCAAAGCTCTTAGTTGTTTCCTATTAATTTGTGTCTGAGAATCAGGGTTGGCATAGTCAGAAATGTCATGCCGGTATTTACCGGCATTTACTGGTAATTACCGGCATGGCAAATTGTAGTAAATACCATGCCACTGGCATTTTCTAAAATGTATGCGTAAAATCCAGCAATAAAAGCTTTCGGTCGGTTTACTGTTATTAATATCCCATGTTTTCAGCTGAAACTTAATGAAATACACACCAAATCGATTGAAACTACCTTTAGTTGTGTTTACTTTTTTAAGCAATTATATAATTTTTCACTATTAGATCGTATAATTGCATTTTATACTGAGAAGTATAGAAAATGTCAGTGTGAGGAAAATGCCAGTAAATGCCGGTATTTACCACTATTTACCGGTCGGCATGTTATTTTATACTTTTGCTGGCATTTGCCCAACCCTGCTGAGAATGTATTTTATTTCCATGTGTATCAATCATTCGTTAGAGCTATGTCAGGACTTTGCGACTCCCATTACTTCAGCTGTCATAGATGACCGACAAAACCATAAATAAATAAGCGTATGTAGGGTCTTGACAAGCTTTTCCCACTGCGAGTCTCAAAATTGCAAAGGTCCCTAGGAGAATTACGATCCTTTGTATAGAACTGATTTAGTATTGTTAAACAAATAAACATTGCTCATTCTAATAGGCTACCAGACTTTGTGTTTTTTCATCTAAATTTTCGGGTGAAGATACTATTTACTGGAATACAATTTTTTTGACGTTGACTTCCTTCCAACAGACGACTCTGTTCCAAATCTCTTAAGAAAAAACCCCACTGAAATGCTCTTACCGGTTCTTCTGCCCTTTATTACTTCTCCCGATATTTTTCTTCAAACCAATTTTCAGAGATCCGTTGTTTCTCACAGTGAATGAAATAATAGTTGTGCAAATTAAGTCGTAATGATAATATATTTTTCTGTGCTTAACAGACCTCAAAGGCCCATAACGCATTCCAAATAGTCCAAAAGCTTTTGGTTGTTTCCTATTAATATATGTCAGATATTGTATTTTTTGTGTGTCAATGATTCGTTAGAGCAATGCCAGCATTTTGCGACCCCCGTTATATAGTTCAGCTGTGATATATAGATGTAATTGATGACAAAAACATAAATAGATGATCTTATGTGAGAACATGGAAAGTTTTTCCACGGCTAGTCTCAAAAGTACAAAGGTCCCTAAGAGCATAACGATCCTTTGGATTGGAATGATTTCGTATTGTTACACAAATACATTAGAAACTGTTCATGCAAATAGGCTAACCAATTTTGTGTTTTTTCCTCTAATTTTTTGGTGAAGATACTCTACACCAGACAGCAATACAGCGTTGTCTTGACCTTCACGATACTGATAGTTATTTAAATTGTCAATAAGTTTCAAGGCGCACATGTAATGGACAGTTCTAATTTCAAAACTATCCTTTCCAAATATTGTACACAGCTAGTCAGTTTGTTCAGATACTATTGATTTTATTTCCTTGATGTAGGGGAAATAGAATGTATGACATGAAGGAAATATGTTTTTAAGTTTAAGTGCTGTTTTAAATGTACACATTATGTACATTATATCGATTTGAATGTTTCGCTATACTACAATATTTATGTGGAACCTTTCTTCGGTACAGTGTGAAGAAATATCTCATTGCAGCATAGTCTACTATTTCCTTATTCGTTATTCCTTATTTACTTAATAAGGCAAATACGGAATAAGGAAATGTTGTGAGTACACAAACTAGCTGTTGAATGTTTCAATAGTGGTGGAATTAAATATTTCTAAGTAATTGTACTTGCTTCACAAAACTTATGATTACCTAAAATACCAGGAAGGGTGTCATCAGTTTATCTTGCAATTTCTACATCCTTAAAGGAAGTCAAAATAATCCGGAAAACCTAAGTGTTTAAACGCTACATCCTGTAAAATATTTTCTATAAAAACTACTGCACATGGTTAAAAAAAATTAATATTTCTTTCCAGAAACCACTACATTCTTCTCTACAAACAATTCCAAATAATTAGGTCTGCTCGTCCCAGTGTAAAAGAAAAAACACTATTGGCATTTTAGCACGTTTTGGAATTATATGATTACCTTCTGGTTATAAATCGAAATTATTCCGTTTTTCGTTCAACAATCTATTAAACTAAAAAGAATTACCCGGCTTGATCATCAAACCAAAAATCCAATGTGTTAAACAAAACTGACGCTGTAGTTAATTCAAACAATAAATCAATTTTACAACATTGAATTTTTTCTAACTTCCCACTTGGCATCTACTTATAATAAATTACTCATTTATAAAAATGTTCCAACACAAAATACTTTTTACATTTATGGCAATTGTGCGAATATTGTTTCTCCAAAGTCAATTTACTTTGTGCAACAGTGAGATTGCATTCCCATTGGAATTGGACTATTTTCGTAATTGCGTTTTCCATTTAGCTGCCCACCTAAATTCAAATTGGTTGGAACCGTTCTTGATTTCAAATCAGTATTCTCAACCATGGACAATTTATTCTTACCCTAAGAAACAAGAAATATTGTTCAATGTCAATCGAAATCAAAGTTGTATCACTAAGGAAACATGCGATTTACATGTGCTCCTGGATTTTAGTAAAAGCCACAAAGAAGCGATGACACGCTTTAGAGGATCGCGAGAAACCAGTTATGTTTTACTCGTTCAATCGTACAAATATATGAAGTCAGTGAAAGTTGAAAAGGATCTGCAAAACATTAACGAAAACACAGTGAAGTTCGATGGAAAACTCGTGATACTTTTTATTGATATACAGCAAAAAATGAAAATGTACATTCGATCAGCTCTAAGTGGAATGATGCTACCATTGGAGAGAGAAAACGTAAGTCCTTCTCGTTGGGCAAACGCACGGAACTGCAAAATCCTTAACCAACAAAAGATTCCTAATTATGTATTGTACAGGGAATTTATTTACAACGAAGAATGGTTAGCGAACAAATGTGCATCGGTTTATTCCAAAATAAAAAAGGGCAAAGCGGGAAGCTATTATTGCCAATCTGAATTTATTAAGCTGTTCACAATATTCAACCATCTCAATATTAGTGGAAGGAATAATGAAAGTCACACCTGTTCCCAATGTGCAACACTAGAAGTGTCAAAAGTTGGCATTCACACATATGCAAAACTCTATTTTTCAAACCTATCGAATGCCAAATTGATGCTGTATGGCTTAGAAACTTATGTAGCTTTATATTGTTACAAAATGAGGCAAACGCGTTCAGTCAGCTTGACGAGTTGGATAAGAATTGGTTTTGACGAAACTGGTTGGATTTGTATTTGTGTGTCGTATATCGTGGTGACGCTTTACGCGTACATTCATATATTCAAGGTCAAGAGGGTTAAACGTTCGCCACATTCCTTTTCATGGTTGACTGGGATTTCACTTCTTTTGCGTCAGGACCACACTCCGGTCTCAAAAAAGATAGTTTTGCTTCTAGCTTTTTATGGTTGGCTCATTTCCATTTGTTACGAATGCTTTGTCCAAGCTGAAGAAATTGCTCCGTTTCATCCACTACCTATGCAAAATTTAACAGAAGTATTGAATGCTGGCTATAAATTTCCAATTTATGACTCAATTACATTGAAAGAATCAAGAAACTTTATGGTCGATTATATTCGTAAACTCAACCTCAGTAAGGAAATCGATAAATATTTCACAGTAGATTTAGAATTAGTTAAACATTCTGGAATGACTGACTTCTCAAACTATATGCATCAACGTCAATATCTTATGGCGTTCCCCCGTGCATTTGATACGCGGCAAGGCTTTGAAACTTTTAAAATGTATCAGTGTTATTTCTTGGAGAAACCATTAGCGACAATGGAAATGTATTGGATGTCCTCTAATCGGTTTCAAACTGCTTTCACAAACTCTATGGGGATTATGAGTTCGAGTGGCATAAGTACGTTTCTAACAATAGTTGGTAACTACAGGAACAAACATAAGTATATCGAACAAGCAGATCAGAGGGAATATCTCGACAAATTGCCAATACCAATGAAATTGTCGTCCGAAATTTACATAGCGTGTGTTATTTTGTTGTTGTTGCTGGGTTTCCCTTGCTTAATATTGATGTGGGAGGCTGTCCTTAAATACAGAAAGTCAGTACTAATCACCACATCCACATTTCTATCGTCTGCCAACGTCAAATGTTGTTTTATTTTTACATATGTTGTGAGCAAACTGAGCAAAGTGATGTGGTTGATTAATATGCCGCGTAAAACTATTCGAATGGCAGGTGATAAAATTTCAAATGCTTTAGCTGAAAACTAACTAATAATAGTAAATATCACGGCCGTATCCAGAAATTTTGCCTATTCGGGGAGGACAAAATATATTTCAGGGTAGGCGAAATGCAAAAAATTAATGTTTATTTGTCCTTTCATGGCAAAAAAATCTTCTTTTTTTCGATTTCGGGGGAGGCAATTTCCCCCTGATTACGGGCAAATAAGATAGGTCGTTATATTTTATCAAGATTTTTAAATATTTTGTCAAAAATGCCAGTAATTATATTAGTAAATGTAAAAAAATGAATATAATGTATAATAAATCAATAACCATGACTTTGGGATTGTTATGCCAGGTGTGGCACTTTCCACAGTTTATTTGTAGAAGACACACATCAGGGCACTGTACTCGCTCTTACTTTTAAGTAGTTGTAATTGTTATTTGATAAGAAGTGTGTCACAATACAATCACAGCTCAACACAACCGATAAAAAGTTGATTGGGTTTTCCTATACACATGGCGTCAATGTCGTGTAGTGGCTTTTACGAGACATATTTCATCAACAAAGCCATTGATATTAATTGAATTGTTATGTAAATATCAATTAAGTATCAATAAATAAATGTGTTCTTTTTTAATTATTAACTCAATGTGTACAATCGTGTACAGGGTCATCAACAAATAATTAGCAACATCCTTGAAAATCCAAAATAACGTTTTAAGCACACCAACGAATATAGAAATTTAATGTTTGTTAATACTTGTTTTTTAATGTAGGCACGATTTTTTATTTGATTTTTCGAATTTCAAATTTTAGTTTAAAAATGATCTTTTTTATTTTGAAGTAATTATTAATTATATACATGTATTATTTATAGTTTTAGTGAAATTTCCGCTCCTAAAAAACAGTTTTCAAAGTTGACAGAACCTTAAACCTTATTTATGACACCATACTACGCTAACTGCATGTACATTCAATTCTAAATACACACGTGCTGGGTTAACTAAAAGTATTGATTGATCTTGTTTTTTGTGAAGTTCAAAATCTTTCATGAAAATAGCTGTATTTGACCTATTATAAAAACTACATCAGTATATTCAACTTCAACATCGTCAAAGGTGGATTTTATTATCACAATCACAGTTACAATTTAGGTTCATTTAATATTAAACCCTGTGTATGCAATACATTCTAAACATAGATATTAAAATTGACATGTTTCTTCAATATTGCACTTGATATAATGAGGGTGTATAATTGCATTGGGTAAAGCCGAATTGTCAAGTTTGCCAAAGTTACTCAGCCAGGTGCGCTTTAGTATAAAAGAAGAATCATTACACATTTATTTCAGTTTGGTAGTGCAATAGTCATTCCGGATTTTTGCATTCTAATCGTCCAAGATGTTCTTAAAGCAGTCGTCTATATTTTTGGCATTGTTTCTTTTGTTTGCCCTTACTTTGGCAAACAAAGAATCAAAACCAACGGGAAAGGTAAATATATTAAAAGAGAACAGGAATTTTTGAATTATTCATTTTATATCCCATTTGTGTTAATCCATGGATATAGAATTTTCGATTATTTATTATAATATAAACAATGTAGTAAAATGATTAACACAAATTAATTTACTGCATGTACTTGACTTTCTATTTCTTCTCAAGATGTCAAAATATATCTTTTGAAATAATAATAATGCCTCATTTGTTTATTTTGTTGTTTTGTAGTTTTGTCCTAAAGAGTTTTTAAAGCGTGTGGGGGCACTGAAAACAGGATCATCAAAATTCAATCTGGACCGAATCATAAATTCAAAAGTACCTCTGGAGAAAAAGGTGAGACATTTTTATTTTTGTGTTTAATAATATAGGCCAATTTAATTCATGCTGTATAAATGAAGTCAATTAGCTTTTCCTCCTTCCGGATAAAGGCTCTCGATTTTGACCAAAAATGTTGTTTTAAGCGTTTCTTGCACTTTTAACCACTCCTGAATAAAAATTAAGTTTACGACCTTTACTATTGTTTTGCTAGAAATATTATTCTTTTAAAAAACTCTTTCAATGTTGTTTTTAATTAGCAATGTACCGAAACATTTTTATACCATTTTGAATTATTCGTTTTAATTCCTCTAAGAACTATTACACAATTACCCAGTAAGACACATCGAGTATTTTACGCACGGGATATGCGTGGGCAAATTGAATGGAAAAACAAAAACTAAGTTTTGAGTTTTAAAAATACTGCGGAAATATGTTTCACTTTACGTCGGTTATTGTGGGAAATCAGTGGGAAATGACAGAAAATTTACTAGGTTGAACGCATGGGAAAAAATGCAGAATACACACTTATCCCATTTTTTTTGATTCCCACATGAGCCCCACGCGAAATAGCCTGCCCTGCCATTACCCATGTGGGAATGACAAGGAAAAATTTTTCCTGGGTAGTTTGTGATTTAAAATTGTCGTGGTAAAAAAATCAAAAAATTGTAAAAAGAAGTGATTTAATTGCTTTTCCAAGCTGCAGGTTTTTCCCTCATTTTTGAATATTTTTCAAGTTCAAAATGATTGAATGGAAGTAAAATGTTTTTAAAAAATTTCCAGTTACTGAGTGGTGATGAGGATTACACTCCTGAGGTGCGACTAATTTGGAAGGCAGTTCTCTCCACATTGTGGTTGGACGATATTCTGATTCCCCTTGCCCCTATTAACCTTCCCACTTTAAATGCTAGCGCGACTAAAACCCATTTAAGAGGAATTCACAAACTGGCCGGAATCAATGACTATGTTGAAATCGAAGAGGGTAAATACGAAATGACCTTTGAGTTTGACAATGTGGAGTTGAGGACCATCGCAAGAATGAATCCTGACACGGGTAGCTCAGTTGAAGCACGCGCCCGCCTTGTAGTTGGGAATCTCCATCTCCGTGTTATGTGGTTGGAAATTGATGAAGCGCCGTATCCAGTCATAGCCCGAGTTCTTATAACCTCAATACCAACTTTTGAACCTTACATTAAGTTGATCGTTGGAGGTTCTTTTACACAACCATCAAAACACCAACAGGTAATTCTTTACATCCAACCTGTCATAAAATGAGCATATGGTGATATAGGCATATTGCATTAAAGCTATATAAGCAGATTTGTTCAACTGTTTGGGCTTAGTAGTAGACAAACTCAACAACGTAAATGAAACAAAATTGTATCCTTATCTCTGCTCTCGGGTTATCGTAGACTGGTGGACATAGAGTTGTTTAACAACTTAAACGCTGTTGCTAACAATGTAACTAATGAAACCTTTTAGGTATATAGGTAGGTCGCCAGGGAACAAAAAGATAAATATTTTCAGGAGAAAATGTTTTATTCAAAAACGAAGACTTTCCAGCCAGGATAAAAAAAATGCTTTTATTCCTTTCAAATAAAACACAAGAATTTGGCAGCACAAAAACATTTCCTTTTGCATTTTTGTTTTCTTTGTGTCGCTCTATATAGATGGAATTTAATCAATGACAAAATTGATGTCCAAAATACATGTTATATTACTTACACAATAATAGTATTACTTACCTTTTGTTTGCAAATCGTTTTACTAGTTACATTGGTTGCCAACCGATTTTAAGCACAGGGAAAATACTTGCAAACGTAATTCTCAATGTAGCAGTTTTTCTTCCACAACGAAGTGTAATATTTCCTGTGAATAAATTAGGAGTGCCAGAATTCATATTGCTACACAATAGCTTCATTAAAAAATGAATATTTGATGAAATATTGACCTTCAATTTTATAGTCATGCACAACAACAAAATATTTGGATTAGCCAGAATTAAATTAACAAACATCTATTTAACCCATATCAATGTAAATTTGAATTTGCCCCAGATTTGGTCTATTAGACACCTTCGATTATGTTTTAGTAAATTTGAATTTTATGCTTTTGATAAGAGACTTTTGAGGATTTTGTTAGATTTATTTAGTAAAATACTTATAAGTTGAGTATAATTGGCAATCCTGTATTGAACGAGTTTAGTTCAATAGTACGTGCATGGTTTTTCATAGCACTTGACTGATGGAAAGGCATATTATAATAAATAATGAATGTTAAATTAATGTGATGTTTTCTAGATTCAAATGGACACATTTATGGACTACATGCAAAATGTTTACTTTAAACAAGCGATCAGTCAAACTTTTTCGCAACAAAACTTGACTCGTATTTCCAACACTTACAAAGATTTGCTAACGACAGTCAAAAGCCTGCAAAAATCTGTTCAAAATACCAATGGTAATAATGAAAGGGATGATGAGATTGAGGCACCAATTAGATTTGACGGACTAATGTGGTTCCTATGGACAAAGACATTCTACACCTGCGATAAATATAACATGGGTGAAAGGCTTGAAGTACCGTTTGAACATAAAGTCGGCTTAGTGATAACGAAAGGAACCATGACCATCACTGGTGGTGAAGTCAAGGGAATGGATTATTACAGAAGAGATTATTGCTTTGGGCCAACATGCTGGGTTATGCAGGTTAGGACTGTCTAAATCTTTTTATTATTAAACTGCAATACATAATTCAATTTTTTAATTCATCTTAGAGATATGAATTTAATATTTTTCCAAAATTTTGATTACTTATTAAGTTCTAGAACCCTGGTGGAAGGTGGGTGTTCAAGTATGACCAAGTTTATACAAGCTATGATATCAATGTGAAGTATTTGGGCTTGAACTACAAGGGAAAAATTGTTATCACCGAAACTGGACATAGTACCATAATGGACTATGATACTTGTCCATTTTACGGATGTCCACCTGATGTTTATAACCGTGAGCTGCTCGATGCTGGTGATATGATTGTCGATATCAACGGGCTTCCAATTACATTGAACTTTTTACAAAAAAATGTATGCTTTGAATTTTAGTAGAATAACTTGTACAAAATGTGCATAATATTTTATCCTCCTTCGCATAAATTATTATTTATTGTATAATTGAAAATTACATGTTTTTAATTTTTAAATAATAGATCAATGAGATCGCCACGGATTTGCGAGACAAAATGCTGGACACATTTGCTACAACTGGAATGGAAAGAATAGGAGAAATGATCGGAACTGACTGCCCCGTATTTTATAACGACTAGAACTGGGATTAAAATTTTCTTTAGAACAATAAATTACAGTGATTTATTTGGAGTATTGTAATAAATATATTCAAGCATAAAATTTATTCAATTTTTTTGACAGCTCGTGAAAGCTTGAAAATGACAATACTAATGTGTAAAAATAATGCACTTAATGTGAGTGTAAAACAGATATACTACAACAATTTTAATCAGTTATATATTCTAGATACTTTTGTTGTACTCTGACATTGGCCTAAAAAATAAAAGCATCTTTCACTAGTAAACAGAATAATACTAAGCAGTAAAATGACTGCGTGTAACAAGAAAATCTTAATTACGTCATTAGCTTTTAAGGCTACATTTTGAGTTTTCACAAATTGTACTTTAGTTTGATTGTAAGGCTCCTTTTGATCAAAACATTTTGTATATTCCCAAATGATGTTTGGGCGTTGAACAAAACATTCGTAGATGTTGCCAATAAATTTGAGAAATTCTTGGTCAGCATAAATTTTCCAAATTTGCGCAATTCCAGTTTCATGCAAAACTGCAAAATCATTACGAAAAATAACAGAGAAAAAGTTTCTGGGGATAACAGCAATCGATTTAATTCCTATGGAATAATCCAGGTCTTTAGTTTTGTAGAAAAACTGTTTGTCGGATTTGACACTCATCAAAGAGAGAAAATAATCTATTCCAGTTTCTAAACCTATAAGTGCAAAATCTTTAGGAATCTTATAGTCTAAAATTATTCCACTTTTGTCAATTCTTTCAGGAGGAATTTTCCGTTCGCTCTCATACAAGTGCAATAGTCCTCCATAAGGCAATTGCTTAATAAATGCAGTAGTTTCATTTAATGTTTTGTAAAATCTTAGTTTTTCGTCAGATAATGTCATTTTTATTGGAGATGATGGGACTAAATGATCTCTGAAAAGAGATCGAGCAGATTTGTCAACCCCGTAGGCATCGAAATAAAAATCTACTGTAATAATTGGTAATTTGTTTCCATTTTCTGGTAATAAGTTTTTAAAAGTTGTAGGAAAATTTGGTGGTTTTTTCTGGGTGAGAATGGCAAACCATTTTCCTTTGTATGCAGTGCTTAAAACCAGCGACGCACATGTCCAGCCGATTAATAAAAATTGGAGAGATATTTTTCTGTACCGGTTGGTTTTCAGTAGTAAATTTAATAATGTATCAATTTCACTTTGCTCCAGTAAGCTTCCGAATATAGTTAAAAATATTTCAGACAATGCACGAAATTGAAATATTACGAAAGTCGCCATTACTGTAGAGATGAATACGAGGAGAAGAGTTATCCAAATATAAATATGAAATGGCTCAACTAATGAAGCTTTTACCATGCTATTGCTGTTTATGATTACAGCAAATGAATATGGAATTGTGATTTTGCCATTTGGAAGAAATTCATAATATACTTCGAACGAAGGCTTACCGCGAACAGTCCGGGGATCTAATGATATAAAAGCACCGACGGTTTTTTCATTGGAATTGATTTGGTTGGAAAATTCCATGTTGTACAGTTCATTTCTTTGCGATGAGGAAACGTGAGAATAATTGTACTTTTTTGATATGGAAAGCAAAATGCATACTGTTGTTTGTCCACGAAAGTTTACCCCCAATGAGTCACAATTGTACTTAACACTTTTGGTGGCGATATAGTCCATACTTTTCCAAATCGGAATACTAACCCTTGATCCATGCAAATTTCCGTGAATTTTTCTCCACTTTAAATCAAAATCAATGAATTCTAGCGCTTTTGATCTTCTTGGTCTTACATCAAAATCATGTATGGACTCCTTTAGAATATTAATTTGCTGAGTCGATGAACAATGTAAGCAAATTACTTTAGGAAATACATTTTTAGAACGAAGAACATAGAATTGAGATGTAACCCTTGCAGCGTAAATTCGGGATAGGAAAATTGATGCGTTGTCGTAATTAATATCTTTCTCGATTTTAATAAATGAATACTGTGGGTTTTCTATGGAATTATACTTTCCATAAATAATTTTTAAAAGGGTTTGTAATTGTTTTATGAAATAAAATCGTACGCGGCAATTTTTGAAATATTTTAGTACAGGTGGCATGGAAAGAGTTTCGTTGTAATCTTCCTGAAAATTTTCAAAAATCTCAATGTGTACTGGAGTGGATAAGACTTTTTGAGGAATATTTTGTTCCCAACTGAAAGAAGAATCCAAAATAATTCTTATAGAGCAATGCAAAAATGTTGTAAATATATTAGAAAGCTCCATATTAAAACTTTGAATATCTAAATTTATAAAATTTGTCTAGTATGTTTGGGGCGGTGATAAAAAAATATTTGCAAATAGTTTCTGGGTTGAAAATATCTTTCATACAATAATAGTTTCCACTAAAGAAACAACTCATCAGCAATCGAATATAATTTTCATTGACATCAAGAGAAAAAAGAATCAATAAGAAAAGTGTTCTGCTTCTAGAGGTAATTTATAAACGGAATAACATTTATTTGCCAAGCTTTCAATAAATCGATTATCATCTTCAGGTCTTTTTTAAATGTTCAATTCAACAAGACCTGAACAACAACAAGAAGGCAATCAAATTATTGAACTTCAACAAAACCTGAAGAAGATAATCAATTTATTGAATGGTTGTGAAATAAATGTTATTCCGTTTGAAAATGACCTCTAGAAGCAGAAGTATTGATTCTTTAAACAATATCGGAGGTTCAAGTAGTGTGTTCAACTATAACCATATATGGAAAATTAATATACGATAAAGACTTATCAAAATTAAAGTTTATTGGAAGAAAATGAAACCGGTAAACTTAAACACTAACACCAGCTTTAACCTAACCCTCAGTATTTTCACAATCTGAGACCTCTGGTCGCTTTAGGAAAGTAGCTAAATATAATATTGCTTGCAATCATGCGCTACAATCAGTGACCGACGTCAAGAATGAGGTTTTTAGGGGGTTAGTTTTAAGGGAAAAATTTACCAAACAGCCGACATCATGAGTCAAGGTAGCCGACCTAAATGCAAAATCAACCCTTCGTACTCCAAACGACACAATCATCGTCTCCCACCGAACAAAAAGCAACCCACCGACCCAACCAGTGTCCCATGAAACATAATAGTATCCCACCGAATAAAATAGTGTCCCACCGAAGAAAATAGTATCCCACCGAACTAAATAGTGTCCCACCGAACAAAATGGTCTCCCTCCGCACAAAAGGCTTTTTTATTTCTATATCAAATAATATCAGCCGTTTAGTCCATGCTGTATAGATGAAGTCATTTAGCCTTCTCTTGAGGCTTAGAAACTTAAACTAGATACATATTTCTTGTTTTTGCCTAAAAAGTGTATTTTAAATTTTATGGCTTCTCCACAGAATAAAAATTAAGCTGACGACCATTATTATTGTTTTGCCAGAAATATTATTGTTTAAAAAAATTGTTTTAATGCTGTTTTTAATTCGCACAGTAGCGAAACATTTTTATATAATTTTGAATGATTTTTTTAATTCTTATAAGAACTATTAAAAAATTATTTTGTCAATTAAAATTGGCGACAACTATAAAATCGTCAAAAGGAAGTGATTTTATTGAGTTTCCAAGTTTTTCCCTCATTATTTTAATATGTTGTTAAAGTTAAAATTGAATGGAAGTAACATTTTTTTTAAACATTTCCAGTTACTTAGTCATTAGTGGTAATGAGGATTACACTCCCGAGGTGCGACTAATTTGGAAAGCAGTTCTGTCCACATTGTGGTTGGACGATATTCTGATTCCTCTTGATTCTTGACATTCAACCTGTCATAATATGGGCATAATGGTGATATGGGCATATTGCATTATAGCTAGGTAAACAGATTTGTTCAAATATTTGGGTTTAACTTTACATTAGTAGGCATAAACTTAACAACGTATATGAAACAAAATGTTATTCTTATCTCTGCTCTCGGGTTATCATGGAGTGGCGGACATAAAGTTGTTTAACAATTTAAACGCTGTTGCTAAAAATGCAACTAGAGAAACCTTTTATGTATATAGGTAGGTCGCCAGAAAACAAAAAAGCTAAATATTTTAGGTTTTTTAAAAACGAATACTCTACAGCAAGGATAAAAAAGAAATTTTGCTTTTATTCCTTTCAAATAAACCAGAAGATTTTGGCAGCATAAATACATTTCCTTAAGCATTTTTGTTCTCTATATGTTGCTGTTTAGGTTGAAGTAAATCAATGACAAAATTGATGTCCAACATACAATTTATATTACTTATACAATAATAAAACTACCCACCTTTTATATGTAAATCGTTTTACGAGTTACCTAGTTAGTACATTAGTTGATAACCAATTGAAAGCACAGGGAAAATATTTGCAAGTGTAATTCTCAATGTAACAATTTTATGATGTACGTGAAGTTAGAACGCGTTCTAAACGCGTTCTGGAAAAGGTTACCCAGTAAACAAAGTTCATGTAACCGATA
>JAQFYB010004455.1:0-16236 GCA_034694085.1 Pogonognathellus longicornis
TAATTGTCTTGACTTTTATGTCCTTTGACTCTTTTCGCCATTCGCCTTTGACCGTATTCACTTTGACCGACTTGTCAAGGAACCAAAGAGGCTATATACGGCTAAGCCATGTCTATGAATTCGTTGTTAATTTATTTAGCAAAGTATGGGACTAATGATGGAATAATGTTTGACAAATAATATAAAACATTCATAGTGTGTGCATGTCTTGTACACCTGGAAAAGGTCCCATGTGATACAAACATCAATAATCGTGTAGAAAAATTGCAATCGATTTCCGCTCGTCACTCTTGAGTTAACGAGAGAGTATTGACATTAGTTTAGTGCGTAATACTAGTGTACAATTCCCTGTCAAATTTCACGTCTAATTTGGAATGTAATGCTCAAATTCTATCTGTTTCCTTGCATAGTTTAGAAATATGATTATAAAGCTACAGAAGTTTTGTACACATATAGACCAATGTGGCTAAACAAATAATAATACTCCATAGCTGTTACTAATATAAAATTGAACATACAGTACCTACATAATATTTATGTATCCACTATTTATACAGGCATAGAGTTGTACATAGTGGAATTAATCTTTTGAGTTTATTGAATATCTGTAAATAGAAATGTGAGGAAATTATGTAAAGAAATATTTTAGTATATTCAACTTCTATCTGTACAGTGAATCATAATATGAATCCTCTGAAATGTTCCAATTGTATTCAGGTAATACACAAATAAATGCGAATACTACTAATATTGGGATCATACATACCTATTGTTATGTAATTGTTTGTACCATCTCATTTTCTGGCAGCAGTACGTGAGTCTTAGTGTGAAACAGAGCTTTTACCTTGTCGTCTTCTTCTAGATTGGGAATACATATTAGAGGAAGTTGTGTCATGCTGTTATAATACTAGTCATAGCACTATCCTTGACTAAATACTTGCAGAAATTTAACTCGCTTGGTACTCTTAGCATTGAAACAGTTTATATTTTAGTTTATGGTGAAAAAAGATGATTTCTGGCGTTTAGAAATTTTCCTCGCTTTGCTTAATCTAAAGTTTTATAGGAGTATTAGCAATAATAGCAATGTTATTTATGCAAACTTATATCCTAAAAAAGAAAAATGTTTGATTATAAAATAACGTGTGTGTGTCAAAGGTAAATTCATTACTATATAGATACTAAGTTCAGTTACAATTGCCTTTATAGGAATGAAGTTTATCATGAGCTAAATGAGTCACACAGTCAGACGAACATACGATGCGTTGTACATCGTACTGCTAGAAACAAAAAGTTGTTTGCTCGTAAACACTACAGAACTTGGCTGAACACTAAATTGCTGCTTTTCTAATCTTTGCATTGGGGTTGTAAATGTAAAGTGCGTGCGAAGTACCTAACAGAATAATCAAAATATTTTTGACATTTCGGCAATAAGTTAATTATAAATACTTTTCCTACTTTGTGAATGAACAATAGAGTACCTGTAGCTAGACGCACAAAGGGTGTAGTTAATGACTTATTCTATGAAATCCCTTGTCAAAGTATTTTGATAATGAAGTGAGAAATAAATCGATAGTGAAAAAGAATTAGGTTGAGACGTTTGCAAGGTTGGGATTGATTCATCGTAGGTTGCCTTGAAAGTAAACTTTGATTTCTGAATTTCTAAATGTACCTACTCCAATACAAATCAAATAGGTAGTGAAGCCATAATGTATTCATTAGAATGACGTGTAGAGTTACAAAGTAACTTCCGATGATGATTCATTAATTAACTTGTGACCTTTAACATAATGAAACATCCTCTGTACTATTCTTTATAGATGCAGAGGCAGTTTATTTGTAAAACACATAATATGTGTAAATACTTATTCCAATTCCTGTATTCTTCCAGAATTAGGGGTGTTTTGAGTTAGGTACTTATACTTTAATAATTTACTCAATTCTTCGGAAAGTGCATTATAAAAACTGAATTCATTTTGACAAATTCTGCATGTAGTTTATTTCTTGTTTCGCATACATTTTTTTATGCAATCGTAAGAATCTTATAACACAGATTTTCCTCTTTGATTTATTCACATGCTTAATATTTGAATAATGGGTCGCAAGTTGCGACTCGCAACCTAAAGTTATGTGTTATAATGACTTATGACATGTATGTGTAGAACTTAGAGTTGTTTGCACACGTACATGATGTGCATACATGCGTGTGATTGTGTATGCCAAGAACAATGCATTTGCATGTTGTTAAATTCTAAGATTTGGATTTAGCATATTGGTGTGGCAATGTCGTTTTTTAGGAGCGTGTAAGACTGGTATTTATCCTTTCCTTGCACAATGCCTAAATTACTAAAAATTAGCAAATATTAACTTGAATTGTACATGGGACAGATTACTTGTTTTCTCCTCAATTTAGTTATCAGACCGTAAATATTTTTTTTGCTAAACTACAACTATTACCACTACGTCCACATATTGTAAGTAATACCAGTAGGATCTGTATATTATCATAGCATGAAGCATGATGAACAGAATTTTTTTATTTAATTATAGTTGTAAATAAATAATTTTAGCAACAACATAAATACCAAGCAAATGGATGGTTCAGTCTTTGGTCTCAGAGTCTCAGAGGACAATCCTGACAATCGAATTGCTGATAATAATATTTTCCTCGTGTTGTCTTTCGTAACAAACTTAATAATCTTTGCAAAAAATCCTAGAGATTGTAAATATTCGGAGAAAAAAGCCGCCTGGGATAAACGAGGGATTGATTCATAAAGTTTTGTATTCAATGAATTGTAGGTCTAGTCATTGCACATTGTTGTATCGATTATTGAATGGGTGTCTTGCATGGTTTTACAGTTTTTTAGAAAGTAATACACAGATTTACTTCAAAATGAATTTGTATAAAAAGCATTGCAATAAAAAATGGAATAATTACAGAGCGGGCAAAACCATAAACTCCATTCTATGTACTAAATTTGAAAAGTAGTCCTGCTACCAAATGGCTTTGATAGTTTGTACTGTAGGTTAATCAAGATCTGACAAAGTAAAGATCAAAGTGAACTTTGTACCTCCATCACAACACGCATCAGACGGACACAAGCTGTGAAGTCAAATCTTAACATTTGAGTAAATGTTAATTGTTTGAATGTAACTTGTCTTTGTGATATGAATGCATTTGGTGATGGTGTGCGATCCATTTACCTATAATTCTATTTTACTCGTACAATTGTATACTTTCATATTGTATTTTGTGCACTTTTGATTTTCATACAGTGTATATTATACACGATGATATGTATACATACGTAAGTAGGTAGACACAATACTTACAATTTATGATTCTTTGTTACTTGTAAGAATACTCCTTCCCTATATAAGTCATAATCATCGTTAGCTTTGAATTTAAAAGGGGTGACCTGTTAAAATATGGGTTTGTAGTTTGAGTGTGCATGCAGAGATGTATATATGACTGATCTATGTTGATATCCATGCATAATGTGCGTCGTGCTAGCATATAAGCTAATTTTCTTTGCGTTTACACTTGCACCTATATACTTTGACAATAGTGGTCTGAAACTGTACTCTATGTACAATTAAATCTCAAACACAGCATTTACTCGTTTCTTTGAGCCATGTGGCACTGCACACGTTATATAGTACTAGGCCCTCCTCATCAATGATTCTGTGCTCAAATACTATCTTGTTTTTGGGTCAGAGCGTATAGCCAAGCTATACGGTGCACGGTTTCACACTGTGATGTAATATATTTCTTACCTACACTGCATAAAACAGTAATCCTATTGGAGTAGTTATATGTACCTACTAACTAACCTAAGTACACATAATATACAGACACATACTACATTTATAATATTCAGCCTATTTTACTATTGTAGCACACAAAACTCAAAACTAAACGTACAATTATGTTAGTGCATGACAACCTCCACACAACACACTCAGGTGTATGTATATAACATACCTTTACAAGTTCTGAGTTCTGAATGCGCTGAAATTAAAGATAATATTCGTCATAGTATCATTTAGAGTAGCAGTGCTATATTACACTACATACATACATAAGACATAACATCATTAAAACAACAATAATGCATTATTATGATCAAAGTGTAAAAATGAAAATCTTGAGACTTGAGAGAATAACCCAAACAAGCAAGCTGCACCCCTTACATACACAGATGAACTCACTCGCAGAATTCTGCTTTGCATGTTATGTCTTTGTGTTGTATTTTGTACTAGTACTATGTATCTCTGTACAATATGGGCAAGTGCAAACTTTCGCTTATTATCCTTGGCCTTTTAATTCGATCGTAAACGAGTTCGTGAAAGGTACATGGAGCACACTCATTCATACACATATTGCTGTACAGATGCAATGCACAAACAAATTACGTGAACATAATTATTATATAACATCATAACATAACATAACCTAGCTGCATAACTTGTACTCTTGCTCTCTGCATCTTTATGCATGGCATACACTCTGCATGCACTCGTCCAAACGAATCTTAATCTTAACATTGCTTCTGCCCATTTATTTATGTGATGTGTAGATGTATTTGAATGTCTGTCAAGTAGCCGTATCTTAATAACCCACAGAATGAAAAACTTTTAAGCTTTTCTTACCCCTAATGTCTTAAAGCTCCCCTTTGTTGGAATGTACATACATCACATTAAACATACGCCTCTAAGGACCCATTGGCATTCACCATCATCTAAATAAGTCTATGTATATGTTTCTGGAACTATTCGTATGAAAGAAACGTTAGGTGAATTAATGCTATTGTACTTATGTACTAGGTAGGCTACGAACTTTATTACCTACGTTGTTGTAAATTAGTAGTGTAGTGGTAGCTGTACATGTGCATGTGTATGATGTAGTGGAGTATGTGCTACTACATACCGATATCTGTATATATATAATAATATTCATAAACGCTTCACTCATTGACCTACACTTATTCTTACTCATTTTGGTTATATGTGCCACTTGATTTTACAAAAATCTAGCATTCATTTATTATAACTACCTTAGGTACATTTATGTAGTGTATGTGTATAATGTATATACACTATACAGTCAATTAACTCTAAATAGCTTGCCTTTTCTTGCGTACCTGTACTGTACCGTATTTAACATGTATGTCTTTATTCTTTAGTATTAGTATAGCACATCGTATTGTTGTGCTCCTTGAATTGGTCTATACGATTCCAAAAACAGAACGCAGACAGTCTTTTTGTACTTTGACTGTGTTCTTCTACTTCAACCCCTTTAGTTAACTTACAGCAGTTTGGCAGACAAGTCACAACTCATTATACTTGCTTGTATTTTTCCCCAAAAATATTTACCTGTGTACAAAACACGCGGATGGCTAAAACAATACCCTTCTAGTCGCTCTTTTACATTATCTCTAAGAGTCACAGTGTAATTAAGTCCATTCAAAAGAGAAAAAACCTGCTCTAGCAAAATTCAATAGTTGTTTTCGTAGACATTTTTTGTTCTAGTAAGACTCTTCTAGTGTCTTCCAAACATTAATTATCTGGAATTAATAAAACTGTTGCACTACACTTGCTACAGATCAGAAAAGTGCGACAGTTTTCGTCAACAAGTCTTACTGCATAGGGTGTCTGTCTGTTTCTGTTTCGTCCGAGAGGATGCTTGTGAGACATTTGTAGTTTCTGAGTGTTTAAGAGAGAGACTGTGTGGGAATATTGTGTTAAACTTTCGCAAGGAAAACATCGGCTTCTTTTCAGTTTAACTACTGGACTTCACTATATAGGTGAATTCAATTTTGTTCTTGGAAATTGAATTCATCTGTGAGTCAATACAAGAAAATTGATACATGATCAGATACGGAGCCATGTCCTTGTTCATAGCCAAGCTAAGAACTGTAATGTCCGAAACCACTGGAATGGACTTCCCAGTTTTGGACGCGATGGCGAAAAGAGGCGGTACGTGTCCATATCTTTAAACAAGCATTCTTTTTTTCAGTAGTAGCTAGAAGCACTAATTACTAACAAAATTAGTTGGGTAATTGCTTCAGAAATAGACAAAGATAAATATAATACTTACCTATACCTTAAATTGTTAATGTGTTTTGTTTTTGTTGCTGGTTTTGTACACTCACTCCAATTTCATATATGCAAAAGCAGTAATTGCTGAGAAACGAGTATAATATGTCGATAATGTCAATAATGATTGCTTATATTGCTCAACATGATTTTGAAAGGTGAAATTAAGGACATAATACATTAACAAAGCGTTAACCTTTAGATAGGTGCATTTGGATTTTCTGGTTATATTTCCTTTTAAACCCTTTATCCTGTATTAACTATATTATTATCCTTTAGAAGTTAGGTTTTAGGTATTTAGCCGGTGTATATGAATTGGATTATTTTTCCCATGCACTTTTCCCCGTCACTAGAATGCATTCTATTCGTACGATCACCCTTTTTTCTTGGAATTGTTAAGTTTGCTGTGAAATTATGATTACGTACATGGATGGATAGGTTTTTGTTCCACAAGTTAAAATAAACAGGAGCAATAGATATAATTTACATGTATATTTGTAGGTATCTCTATTGCACTTCGAAATAGTATGGCTCATTTCATGGTTTTCCTTATAGGAATAAAGAATTCGCAGTAAAACTTATCTTTATTGAGTAAAAATAGAATTCATTTGTTTCCTCTGCAAGTGATATTAATGTAGATAACAAGATATTGTGTGGAAGAGTAAAGCAAACAAGCCGAATAAAATGACCTTGCTCGTCTTTTTGAAAAATACATTATAGTACAACGAATATTTCTGTGCAATAAATGGAATGACGCAATACTGCAATTTCTGTAAGGTTTTTGTCCAAATGTGACTCCTACAGATAGATGAACCTACAATTGCGATTGCGATGATTGTGTTTACTACGTACTTAGAGTAGCTGGAAATCTAGAAATCTGTCTATAGAAAATCCCAGTCTAGCTGGAGAGTAGTTCCAGTTTTTAATATTTTCAAGAGAAGGACGTGACGTCTGTCAGCAGCAGACTTTGTACGCATTCAACCGTTTATTGCTATTACTCACAAACAGGCAACACACAATACACAAACAAGTCGAGTTCAGCTAACAAAAAACTGGTATGAATGTAGTCAATGAAGAATCAAATATACTTTTAAGTAAATGACTGCCAGGGGTTTTCCGAAGTTTTTCTGTTTACAGCTTAATATATGCATTGCTATTATTATTCACGTCAAAGCCAAACTTCAGAATATTTTATGATTGAGTGTGGTGAAAAGGTAGATAAATATTTGAATGGGTATATTCAGTCAATTCAGTTTGTTTACCTGAGCTAGGTACAACATTACCTATATACATTATATAAAATATGAACTATGAACTGTGTCCTAAAAGAGTTGTTTGTCTTTAGAAGCAATTTTTTCTTGGAGAACGTTTATTGCAAGTATCAAGCTGTATTGAACGTTCAATTTGACAATGAGGTCACTCCAATTTTCTTTCAGTTTGACTCCTTTAAGGCAGCCCTTCTTATCTTTGTAGTGGTCAAACAACACCAAAGCAAATGCCATGCCATTGGCATTGGATTCTGGTGATCTTCAGGCTTCATACCTACATTTTATGCAGTTTACTCAATATGTTTGGTATTGAATAAAGACTTATGCAATATCTAGAGATTCTGGTTTTTTCAATTCATTTTCGCAACTACTACGGTCGCTTCAGTACACCTTCACCAGTGTAAACACTTCACTCATTAGATTTTTTAAATGAGAATAGTGTCTTTCTAATGGCCTGTGCACGTACAATATGAGTGATATTTTGTGTTTAAAGATGTCACGGATAAATAGAATCCTTTTTATGCATACAAGCAAAAAATCTGTCCTAGATATTTTCTATTAACAATATTGTCCTTACTTATAAGCCTAAAATATAATTTACAATCCAAATTTACAATAAGTATGAATTGGTTAGTTAGATTACAGTGAAAGGCAGGTTTTTAAATGTAATGGACACACATATGCACGTTTTGTAAGACCTTATTTAATAGAATTTATATTAAATCTGTAAGATAAAATTAAATTTTTTTGTTGTCAAAAACAGATACTAGGATATACAAATAGCTCTGATAACCATCGTCTCAAGTTGAGGTAGAAAATCACATTGATGATTTTTATTACACATCATTTTTACGAGTTGAACTTTGAATTGTTTCTTTTCAAACATAAAATCCTCCAAGTCTTCCAACACGAGAATTTTTTGTAACGTTGAAAACTTTATTTTATTACCCACCTTTTAGAACATAGAGAGTTGCTTTACATGTTTTTCCTTTCAGATAGCCGTATAACCATAAAATACATTTAATTCCTTAACTTTAACGATTATTCGCATACGTAACAGCGATATTCTACCAATATTAGCGCTGGACACAGCAACCGGTGTTACCACATCACATCCTGCCTTTACTCTGACACGTGTTTAGTAGGTAGGTACTACAGTAGCAATGAGACATTATATTATTTATTATTTTATTAAGGAAAATTGTTGAAAATAAATGTTAGATTTATTTTCTACTGTAATAAATTACTGTAAAAACAAGTACATAGTCCATCTTACCAATTGCAAACAAATGCAAGTATGCATGTATTTTGTAAAACATAAAATGTCATATATCATCTATATTTATGATTTACAACTTTGAAACAAAGCCGATACTGTGGTTAGTGGGTTTTATCTCAACGAGTCTTTGAGTATTGCTTCCGGTGACTGGAGTGTGTGCACTTCAATTCAGTTAGTGAACAAAATGTATATAATATAGTTGTCAAGATAGTAATTAATGTAACTGTTATCTGATGATTTCGATTCGACGTAGGTAATATTGCGACATTGTTTTTGTGTTGATGTGACAAAAGTTTGATTGTCAGTTTCATTAATTTGTCATCAAAACACTTGAGATCTCCCAGATTCCCACAATAAATGCTTTACAGCAATAGCAATCACGAAACTATATTGTTAGAGGTAAAGGTGATCTCAGTGCAATGATGACTGGTGACTTCATTTTATGGCTTCTTTAGTGAAACGTTGCTGAAAACCTTCTAATCAGCTACATCCATATTATTTTAATTAACTAAGGTTGTAAATGTTAGAATGAATATGCAATTTCAATTTAATTACTTGCTAATTGTTATACAGCTTGTATTGATCGTATAAACTTTAGCGAAGTTGCTTTGTTCACATTGTTATATGACATTTAGGAAAATCCAGACTATATACATGTACTTAATACTCTAATCAAATGCCTATTTTGAAGAGGCAATATTTTTAATTACTACAATATTTTTTACCAGTATCTGTATTAAGTACATTTCACGTAGGAGCTGGGAAAAAGTAACTAGGAAGCATCGTCATTTTTATAAAAATTCGACCATATGTATACTATGTGTACTGTATATTCTATTACATTGTGAAAGAGAGGCAAAAACACAAGCAGTACATCGCTTATGCACACAGACATCTCACACGAGTAATAACGTGTAGTAAATACAATCTGGAGAAGGCTTCACATAATCCACATGTTATTTCGACTTGTCTCACACTCTTATCTTTTTGTTTTATAAACAATAATGATTTCCTAGACTGTACAGGGTGGTGGACATACTTTTTTGTCACGCTCATCAACTATGTTTCTTTGTGTACTACCTTACTTAGTTTACACGTTTTTACACGTAATGCATATTGAATGTTAATTCCCTACCGCAGTTGCATACACTACCAACAAAAACTCTAAAAACAGTACCTATATATAGTAGAGTTTGTAATGATTGTACACAATAAAAAAATGAAAACATTAAATGCTAGTCTCATATATAATAACCGTAGAAAAACAGTAAACTCCTTATTGTTGTTTACGAACCTTTACACACCTACCTAAGCCAGAGTAAATATATGTGAGTACTATCTACTTGTTTCCTTAAAACACCAACATAAAGCATTATTTTTAGTAGAATTACAGCGAGAAGTGTCTTCCATGTTTTGGGTATCATTACTACTGCATTACATGAGGGTTCATCCTATTAATCCAGGGCTTTATAGTCCATTCCTCTTTTTGTGCAGTGAGCATGGAGTTGTGTGTGCTCATAAACGTAACAGACTGCGACTGATGAAAAGAACATTATCCGTAGTGGCAAGGCAAGCAGCTGACTGGCCAGGCTTTGTGCCCAAAACAGGAGAGCTAGCAACAGCATAGAAAAACATCAAACAGCAGATGATCAGGGAAGTTTCGGGTTTAGAACGTAGAAGAGACAGCTGGAAAAGGAACAAAAAATACACGTGTATATGTGCATGAACTCACACCAAAACAGTATTAAATTTTCTTCGAACTCGCAGTATAGTACTGAAAGTACTGCGTACTAGAGCAGGCGGATATCACCAGAAAAATGGTATAAAGGCTACGGATGTACCCCAAACAAAACACAAATATATACAGGTCTTCATTTTCTATATTCATGTCCCCTATTACATACATACAACACACTTATTTTATGTCCTGTGCTTAAACTTGAAATCCTAGTAGGTATACATGCGTAGGGCGGACAAAAACGACCATAACAACCATAACGAGTATTCTAGAAGCAAGAAACGCACGAACAAAGAAAGAATCGTCACATATTCCATCCGTATACGTAACCTCACACTGAAAAAGTGATGAGATTATAAAAGTGCTGTGTTTGTTGAATATAAACAGACGCAAACAGTTTATAAAGTGCAAAAACTGTGTAATTACAGATACAACTACATTTACATACATTGTATGTGCTGGTGGAATCTATGGATATTAGGATTTGGTTTGGTACACTGTACAATGTAGTTTAGCAACACGGTAGTTTATAAGAGTATGCTCTTCAGTTTAACACATATGCATCATGTATGCAGTAAAGCAAAGATAGTGTCATATTTAGGTACATACATATATGAATATTGGCGGACATGGTAATTTTATACGTATGAAGGCTATGTTGGTGGTTGTTGTTGGCGTTATGGTGGTATGGTGTGGAGATGGTAATGGAAGTGATCGTGACTGTGTACAAAGATACAGTGGAAGTAGAAAAGTGGTGTAGTAACTAGGTAGTAAGTTGCACTGTAAGTTTTGCGTGTGTATTCTTTTATGCCTTGACTCAATGCAGATCCTCGTCAGTCATTTGTGTTTCACTGGAGGGGGAAGACCATTTGATTGTTGCGTTGCATCACAACAACAACCCAGCTCGTCATCTCAAGTCAACTCATTAGAGTAGTAGTAATTCTCGATCAGGTCTAGCAGCAATATTATTAGTAGTTTCCTGGTATCACTCTCTGATCCCGGTACACTGAGATATAACTTTGCAAACAAGTTCCAATCATTTTTCACTCAGTCTCAAGTTAAGTAGCAGTTGAAAGATTTGTGCTCTTCGTTCACATATTTTGTGTAATACCTCTATGAACTTTACAGCTCAGAGTGTGTGTGTCTAAAGAGATTGTGGTTTTATAACAGTTCAAAAACATTTTTAAACATCCATGAGTTGAAATTACATACTTTGTACTTTGTTGTCAATACTAACAATAAGTGATCAAAATTCAATTTTGAGATATTTTGTTGTTGTGTTTGTATTATTGTTTACTTCACTTTCCCACAATGGCGATCGTGAGTAGCATGACAAGCATCAGTAAAATCATCCTATCATGGTACTTCTTGACTTGGATGACAGGTTTGTGCTCAGAAATTTGTTACACATAATACTTCATGTAAAAATATTCTGCATCATTCATTTGTTACTGTAGTTTCTTGGTGTAATTCATAAGAATGCTGATTTTGCTGATATACATACTTAGACTTAAAGAGTAGCAGTAGCTAATCAGCTAATACTTTTGTGTCCAGTTTTTATCTTCAGGTTTCAGATTTCGTAGACTAATAATTATGTACCTACTATTATCAAGTTCATGTTACTTCATTGTTTTCATACACATGTATACAAAGAGATACCTAATATAAATACGTGTATATATGAAGAGACATACTACTAGAAGTGTATTGGTAGATTCAGGCCTGAAAGACTACAATAATTAATAACTACATATAGAATCAACGTAACATGTAACAAGTACGTAGGTCAAATTTTATTACGTGTCTCTACAACATTGTAATATTTTTAGACGTTTAATATTTGTATTAAACTTACAATACTATTTACCTGCGAGTTACATATACTAATGGTACTTGCAAACCAAGCTGATTTTTGTACCAACAGATTGTATGTAGTTTACTGATAACTTTAATTAAGAGTTAACAAAAGTGTAATACAAGTTTACTCGGACGTTATGCGTTAGTGACTGTGGTACATATCTATTGTGTATCTGAGTGAGTACATACGTAACTAAGTACAGATACAAAGTCCAATTTACCTATAGATTACATAATAAATATTGAATGCATACAACATAAGTATGTTTATGAAGATGGGTGTGAAGGTATAATTTATTTTTCTTGTGGGCGTGACATGTAGGTGTCCTAATATTGGTTAGTTATCTAAACTTCATTGAAAATGAAACTGAAATGAACTAACAAACAAAGATTTATTAAATCTTTGTAACCGCTTTAACAAATACTATCAATTTTTGGTGATTGCCTGATTGATGATTTATTTATAGACGACATAGATAGCAGAAGGGACATATTTTGTAGTCTGTGTTTGTACATAACATTTTCTAATACAAACACAAATATTTTATGCATACCATTTTATGTAGACACAAAGGCAGTAGCAGCTGCAACATTGTTGTTATATCTTCCACCTCGGTATGAGCTTTAGTGTATACCTACAATATAATGTGTACAAAATGTCCTATACATTAATTCTCATGTTATTGTTGTACTGATTGCTTTAGTTTTTTATTAAGACTTACTAGATACTAGATATACGTCAAAGCCACAGTTGCATTGTGTTGCATTACTTTTACAAAGTTCTGAATGCTAACCTTATCGTTAGTTTTCATGTATGACTTGCGGCGAAATAGAGTTTGTAACAAAGAATCATATAAAAACGGATGGAATGCATTCAGTGGTACATAGGATACTAATTGTACATTATGATGTTGTGGTCAGAAGAATATTACGTAAGAAGAGACTAGCATTCAACATTATATAAGCTAGTCTTAAACCATTTCGTTGTGCTTTTTAGATCTTCTAAGGATAGCTTTAATACTCCTAGTACATGGATACTACTATGTGTATATCTTTTACACTGTGTTTATATAGTGATACTGAAACTGAAATAAAAGAGTCTAATTTAGATAGTGCATGTATCGTATCGTAGTACGTCTAGTGTAGTGATTTTGCATGGTATACCTATTAGACGAAGACAACCTTTAGTTTAGTTTTGAACTAGAAATGTTCAGGTTCAGTTCAGTTGTTTGGTTATCTGCAACCACGAGCCAAAACTAACTTGAGCAACTTGTAATATTGCGTCTTCCTATTATTATTTATTCTATTCTACAATTTCACATGAAAATGATTACCTTCTTCAGCTTAAATGTTGTTACACTGGATAAAGTGTTAGAAATAATCAGAAATTCTTCACTCATTTACTGCGTTGCTCACATGGTCACAGAGGTTAGTGGGAATGTTTTACTAAATACTAGAATATAAAATGAAGGTAGAAGGGGGTTGTAGATTTTTTCCTGTTGATAATTTTATTTCAGCAGAGGGAAGAATGAGATGTAACTGAACTCTCCAGTTACACTTCCATTTGGTTCGTAATACAACACGCTTGCACGTGTGCCATTATTAGTATTTTGTCCAAACAGATACAGTTTGATGGGATTATTGCTACATTTTCTTTACTTTGCCGATAAGGCTACAAAGTTGGATATCTATCTAGTAGTACCTATACTTTTAAGTATTTACACTTAACTTTTGTTTTGTAATCATCATATCGCACTAATTACATTTTTACGACCTTGTTGTTCCCAGTCGGTGGTATACACCTATTATTAGGAATACAGTCAGTAGTAGCTACGATTTACGATCATTATGGAAATCTACAATATTTTACTGTGTATATCCTTAAAACTACTTACGAGCTGGCCTACAACTTATCTAAAGGATAAAGTAATAGTTTTAATTGTCAAACGTTAGGAATATTTTTGAGTTACGCATTGATACAACGCAAGAACTTCTGTATTTTGTGCCATGAAATCATAATTTGTTTACAATATCCAAATGTCATTACTTTTTACGCATCCAACAACACTTGAGACACATAGGTAAAATTATAGTTGCCAACAGACCGATAAAATAATCCAAACAGCATAAACACTTTTTCAATACACTCTAAATGACTAAAAGAACTTTTTGGTAATATCGGACTTAAAAAATTATCCTGTATTGTTTTCTGGCTCCTTGATTGCTGTAAACATCTAGAGATCAGGTTTTTTGTCCCAAAATAATTTTGCAGAATACATCAATTACACTTGCACTGTAATGCACATCAATTTAGCCTATGGCAATTGTTGACCTCATGCGAGTACAGCAGACTTTTGATCTTGCTTGACTAGCTATCGCCATCCAACTATTTACCTATGCTATAAGGGTGCTATAGGATTCATATTATTTTTCATGGATTATATAAACAGAAACACTGCAGCATTATTACATGTTTATTGTGTCTGTGTGATACGATATGCTGTGCATTCAGACAACTATCTAGCATCCAAACACACACCTCTAAACAACACTATAACACAACTATTCAGTCTGCAGCCTGCATTCGTACTGTCTGCTCACTTACTGAAACAACTTTGGCATGGCTGGCGTGGCAAGAAACAAAATCGAGTAAATGATCTTTAAAGATAATGTAGGTCTCTTTGCTCTGAATTGAATGTGAATGCCAAATTGCCAAATAACAACCCATTAAAAATTTTAAGGACAAATTATTGCACAACCGATACCGATACCACAACAAAGCAAACCAATACCTACACACACAGACACACATAATAATTTTGGTATCACACTTCTTTACTCTAGATGTATCTCATAAATGCAGCGTTTCCATTTCTTTTTACCGCATAATTGCTTTCATTTGGTAAAATAATGGAACTAGTGTAGAGGAAAATAGTGTGAACACATAGGATCTGTCTAAGTAATTTAACTAAATAGATTGACCTATAGAAAGTAAAAGGAAAACTAGTGTGTATTTAAGTGACATTATTATTACTCTGTATGACCTTTAGTAAAATGCATAATATGAAGATGATTATTAGTAATTTTTTAAAAACATGTGAGTGTGAATTCGAGAATATGTGTCAAAAATACTTTGTTGATTAAGTTTGAATCGTCATTTGTTGATTTTATGCCAACAAACTAAGATATTTTGAAATGGCTATTGGCATTCCAAACTCCAATTGTTGTGTTTCTGTGCAAAATAACATGCAAAAGCTTAAGATACATAAGCATTCGTACAATAGAAATTCATAGTTAAAGAATACGCTTTATAGTACGCAAATACGGTATACATGTTTACTATTCACATAGTGTAAACGTATAGCTACATACGCAGTTTAGTTCGCACTTGAGAATATCTGCGTTTCTGGCTACCTAACAAAATTGAAGGTTAATTTCACTTTTGCATAAATATAATATTTAATTGGTTTTACAACATTTCATTATTAACTTACGTACTCTAGGTACATGTATATAGATTTCTGAATATATTTTAATTGCTATTCTATAATTATTCCGTTTATCTACACAATATCGATGTACAAGTTGATATGTATGTCACTGAACTAGATATGAAGAAGTTACTGAAAGAATTAAACTTTCGGTTGTGTATTCTATTGATATATCTGTACTTATGTGTGGTGGATGCTGCATATTATATATACCTAGGCAATATTTACGAACCGCATACTGCAAAAATTGATAAACACAAGCTTGTAATTATCGGTAAAGCATTTGCACTGTAATATGTAATGAATCGTCAACAAATATTATGACTCAAAGTTCAAAACTTGTTGTTTGGTTTTACCAGCTAAATGGAAAAGTGGAAAGTCCGATTTATTTCTATAAAGCGTTTCTTCTGTAATGATCATTGCATTGTTAGTATTAAGATGTGAAGGTCACTAGTCACTATGCAGCTCTATTATTAAGCTGTTAGTGTGAATTCTGCTATATTTATG
>JAQFYB010004456.1:0-16233 GCA_034694085.1 Pogonognathellus longicornis
TTTCTTTTGCAGGTTGTATTGTAGACATTCTTATTATTCTTATAGTTATGTTGGGCATTCATTACTAATTTATTTGTCTAGAAGTTTTCTTTGAGATGTTAAGCAGTATGATATATACAAGCCGTGGGCAGATAGATGTGAAAAGCAAAAGCAAGTGAATGAAAATATTTAATCGCGTATGTATAGTAAAGTAATACACACAAGTGGTGGTGGTAAGGTAAGTAATACTTTCCTTCTTCATCTTCTTCGTCGACTTAATTGTGTTGTAACTTAATTTAAGTAGGCAATTCAAATTTCACTTTTATCCGCTAATGTCATTATGAGGGGCTGTTTGCTTTGTGTGCATATTAAAATTATTCTTTGAGTTGCTCTGTTCTTGAGTGAGTGAGTTTCTTCGTTTCATTCCTTCGTTTGTTGAGTGAGACAACTAATTATGAAAAATAAATGTTTTCTATGTGTTTGTGAATGTCTTCTGTTTAAAAATAGATTGGACACGTTTGCTTATACACTTACGGTAATAATAAGATTGTAGTTTTATGGTAGACACGACACGTTATTTTAAATGATAAATAATTTCGATGTTATTGCTGGTAGTTGTTATTGTTATGCTGCGTGTGGCAATGCACGATAATATTAAGCAAATCACACACACACAGAAAAATGGTAAGCGTTTTCTATATTTGGTTTACATACAATAGGAAGATGTGCTTCTCATTTTGATGCGTACTTGTGCGGTTAACTCATTGTTGATTGTGTCTTAGTAGTATGTAAAATATGCATTAAATATAATTATGCACATTGTAAAATGCAAAATGCCTAGTAAGCTCACTTTAATTTATTCTGCATACAGAAAACAAGTTAAAAACAAAATGATTGCAATATTAACAAAAAGTTATGCTGTGACCCATTTTCACCTCATAAAATTCAATTTGCACCATTACTTGAGAGTTAGTACATCATTTAAATGTTCTCATGAATTGCACACGCAGTTCATGAAGTATATAATATATACGTATGATACACATTGCAGTATCATATACTTAATGAAATAGCGGAATTATTAATTAAAGGGTACAATAGCACATACTAAACTGAAGATTTGACAATTAAGAGATCTATGAACAAACAAGTCACTACTGGATTGTAAAGTTAGGAGCATAAAAATGTAAGTGTGTACTACCTGCAGACGCTACAGTGGTACCTGTTATTCATAAATTATATAACTACTGAAATCGATGATGACAACTGATTATGGTAATTGCTTGTACCATTGCCCATCAGATAATCGAGTTAGGTTTGTTTTTAATAAAGGCCAAAAAATATGCGCGCTAAGAAAAATGAGATGTTTGCTAAACCGAATGTTTATCCTTCTGAAATTCTGCAATCTACTAAATCATTGATTTGCGTATATCATCCTGTCGTGGTCTTAAAAATTGACAGCGTGAATGAAAAATATTTCATTGTGGTATAAAATTAATTAAATCATAATAATAATATAAGATTATGAAAAAGTGTACTACACACCATACACCAGCAATATATAATCTACCTATCTATTATGTGTCTGCAAAAGAAATTACGTTAAAAAATGTGCTCATAATTGTTCAATGCAATGCACGCAACAACGGAAAGCGAATCTGTGAGATGAAACTACAAAAACAGGAAAACAAAATGGCCTGATTTTGTAAACACATAAGATATGGTTGTGCAAAGCAATTTGCTCAAGAGTGTAAGTAATATTGCTAAGGTATTCTTTCCATTTCGTGCAAGTCATATATTATACCTAGGATCAAATTGCATCAGCCTTGGCTTATAAACCCAGTAAGCAGACTTAACTTTGATTTTGAGGGGCTCAATTTACTTTAACCTTAACTTCAACTTTGTACGAATTTCTTGGCTTGTTACTATATTTATTTTTTCAAGTGTAACGTGAAATTTTATTGTGTTCAATCCATCTTATTATTTTGATACCTATCTGTCTAACCCAAGTCTACTACTACCTGATTACCAAACCTATGACTACACTTGAAATGACTTTTTATGGGTTTCTTTTAAATACTTGGCTGTACTTGTCCATAAAAAATTTCCACCTGTCTGACACACTTATTAATTTGATAATGGGTTTAATAATAATCTCTCAATATTTTAAAAATTGCTCAATGTAATCCGTACAGTTTAAAGCTTATTTACAGGCACGAACATTTATGTCCATTTATATTATTGCATTTTAAGGAAAAATAACAGTAATTAAAAAAATAGGATCAGTTCCTCATTCAATTAACAGCAATTTATATTTCATAACCAGACACATAAACCTGTAAATATTATAATGCATGATATTATTTTCTGATGGAAAAAAACGATCTGTCGTATAACACGAAATTCTAAAAATGTTGGTTAAAGTAATGAAATGGTATGTTTTAGTATGTATGAACCTTTGTGTAAATTGTTTTATAATCTCAGAATCAGAAGTAGAAATCATTTCGTCTGTCATGTCCATTAGAAGAAAAGAAAGAAGCTATGTAATCAAAGGAACAATCAGAGTTCTGATTTGCTCCACCGAATGAAGCAGGTGTGGTAGTGTTATAGCAAGTGTAGTGTCCGCTTCCACAACAAATATAACTTCACACTAAAAGAAGGTACCTAATCTTACATAGAACATGGTAAGCATTTCATATATTATTAATGTTACATTTCCTTTGTACTTTTCTTACTATTTGTAACTGCAGACACCACACCATTCGTTTTTGCATCATAAAAATACGAACAAGAGTGCATCGTAAAATTCTACAATGTTACCTACCCTACCACTAGTGCTTGGTACACCTTTACAGTGCATTACTAAGCACCTAAAGTACACATAACACTTAAAATTTGCGTAATCTGGTCGTATGTACAGCTAAACACATACAAAGCACATAGCATGCACTTAGGGTTGTATTTACATGTTACCAGATCACAGATTACGACAAGACGGTAAGATAAAACGTAAAAGGATCGCCTGCTGCGTCAGTGAAATTGTCAATAGGCTTTACCTTTACAAATTTTACTTTTACATGCATAAACACACACATATATACTTTACAATACTATGCACTGGACTACACCTTACCGCAAAACAAAATATAAACATTGCAGATACTTATAATATTTATAATGCACACCTAATGTAGGTTTACATTAGATTTGAGCCAGTAAAACAATACAATATATAAACTGAATCTTAGTATTCCTTTATGATGTATGAAGAACAACAAATAAGTATAATCATATATAGTAGTCAAGTTTAAGTCTTAAGCTTAAGACGCGGCTTCATGTTACTAAACTAAACATTCGTTCTTTTGTAGATTGTGTACAATTGTAATTTTATACAGACACTATAACATTTGGTTGCTCATTTCTTTTCGCCCTGTAGCAAAAGTCAATAAATCAGTCTGACTGACTAGATATACGCATACAAACGTTAACAAGTACCTACATACATAAGCGAATGACTGATGGTTTTGTACTTAAATATATGCATAGTTTGTACATTAACAGCACAAGTCGTAGTTTTGTACGAGTCTTCTTTTGTTTCAACGCATTCGTGTCTCTTAAGGCAACTGTGTAGGTAATGCATGTAGGAACTACAAAACTCATCAATAAGGCTATAAATAAGTAGAACATCCGTCCATAAATGTCCAAGCTTAATATACAGGAACACTAACTCTTTGGTTTGTTTGTTATTGAAAGGTTTTGCCATACATCATTGTTTTATGTGTTTATATGTGTGTACGTTGTTTTTGAGCCGAGACGGATTTCTTTGCTTTCTTCGATGCAATTGTGTAGCATTTTTGTTATGTGTGTGTGTCTATCTCTCTCATGGATTAAGTATTGTTGTGGGCGTTTTAGATTCGGATGGTCATTTTGATTTCTTTCATTGAATTTCATGCTCTCACCTGTAAGTACTATTACAATACATCCTGAAACTCATAAAACAATCAGAGATTACCTCCCCCGATATTAGTGCAAACACTTGCTCTACAACAAAGCTCGTCGTTAATGGTTGTATAAGCGCAGAAATACAAATTAATTAATTTCCTGTCACTGTAACTGTCACGTCAAGTCACGTAAACGGATTGCTTGTGTAACGATTATGTTGCATGATTATTATAATCGATTAGAATTTTCTAATCTGAGAAAATATCAATGAATTCCGTCGACTTTTATTATCAATTACGCATTACTATTTATAGGAAGAATATGAACAATGAACATGAGCTTTTGCCTCAGAGTGAGACAATTCGCTTGCTTTTATGATGTATAACTTGCACTTATATATACCTGCCTATAGATATGAATACAAATACACTGCAGTTGCATTAGAGACATTAAACATTGTTTTATAGTTGTAACTGTCAGTAATTGTCTTGGAGGTAAATAAAACGGAATAATAATTACGTGTGTATATATACGAATGCGAATGCCAATTGCAGAATTGTACTTCATTCATGCATTCAGTCGTGTAGTAAGTAATGACTTTGTTTGCATTTACTGGCTCTCTGTTTCATTTCACTTTCTAAATCTGGTCTTACAACAAGCAGGAAAATCAATTCCTTGGATGAGTAGCAGTAACAATGTTATAATACTTATTTGTATTCTGCAACATTGCAGGACTATTTCTGCAATAGCTTCTTTTGTATATATAAGTAGTATATATACATTGTAATGGTACAGTACATACATAACTGTGTTCTTTTTGACATAGAAATAACTTAATGCAGTCATAAATAGTCCGTTTAAATAGAAATCAGCAATTCTGTAAGAAAATTGTACACGTTTCTAGAAAAGGAAGCGGTTATGTCCTCATGTGAATAATTAGAGCTATATTTGTCCGTAAAGAAAGAAATCAAATAAAGAATAGAATTATAAAAGGTTGACCTGTGCCCTTAGCACTATATATTTCTTTATACATGAACTATACTAGAAACAAATTCACTGTAATATTTTACTTGTAATAAGCGTATAGAAAGGAAAATGAGAAACGAACGACGACGATGATGGGTAATCCTGTATGTACAAACTTTACAGCGTAGCAGTATACTGATTCATATTCTTAGAATTTATTATTCCTGTTGGTTAAGTTTATGTTGTAATTATTTGTTCTCAGCTTGTTTCTTTTTGTCATTTCCATAATCAAGTGCGAAAAATAATGCCAAAGGATTTCTTACCTATACCTCAACTCTATATATACCAATGCGTCAACGCTACACTATAAGTATGTGTACAATGAACTTACAATTATTGCCATATACAACTAGGTGTATACAACTTCTACAATAGCAAACAATTAACATACACACGGATGGTTAACTTGACTGTAAACTTCACCACTGCTTAACCTCACCACTATATGTACAACACCAGCAATGACCTAAAATAGCATTCACAAGTATGAACATACCTATTATTGTACAATAGTTCACATACAGATATATACTACTGCACCTTGATACAGATTGTGATGTATGATTTGTACTTTACTTTGCACTGTACTGTACGTATACTCTAATACCATAATAGTCAACGCACAGGAATTTGAAAAAGTAAAAAATAATGTTACAGATAGCAATCGATGCAATTCAGTGTCCGATGCTGGATTCAAGTCAAGTCTACACTCATTTTCTGTTTTTATAGCCGATAATTAATACTAGGTCTATTATTTCATTCCGTCTCATTGTTTTACCGCCTAGTGTAAACTACTACTTAAATATAACTGTAGTAGCACACAGTAGAAACTGAATAATAGTGTTGGCTGTTAGATATTATTATAGTAAACTTAAACTACATATATGTAAGTGCTAATTGCAAATCTAAACGTGTTAGTACTCTTGGCAGTAGCACGAATGATAATGGAGATATACCTATTAAATTATTACGAGTTGGCAATTACAGTTTTGCTTCAGATTTCTGTTATTGTTATTTCTACTAGCTATGTATCTAAGCATGCAATTACTGTAGGTACATGCTATAGTTTTCAAGAAAATAATATTTCCTACGCTCACTTCTAGTCTATACCATAGTGTTTAAATCCATTTTAAATGACTCATTGTTATTACTTTTCATTTCATTTCTTTCTCACTAAGCACTGAAATAATTGATGTAATAAAAATAACATAAAACTTTAGCATTCTTTGTATGCATTTTTTGACACGGTTTGATTAGATGCTTTAATTGATGGAGTGTGGTAGCTACTAGCATATTTGATTGTCACACCTTAACCTTTGTGGTCAAGTTGATACCAAAGAACCCATTTATAAGATAAAATAGTATCATAATAATTCTGTAATTGATAGTTGATCTTCATTTGATAATGAAGTTATTACTACAATGACATACTAGTACACGAGATAAACTATAGATTAAATACCAAATACATACTATTGTACATTGTACCTGCACCATCAGATCTCCAAATGAAGTTATAATTGATTTTACTGCCTACGATGCCTAAAACTGTTTTCGCCGATACTAAACTGAATTAATATTTAATTATTGAGCAGATATAATTTGAGTAAATCCTTTTGAAATAAATAATTGCAAAATCCATCATCTTTAGTTTTGTTATTTATACATTATGCCTGATTCTTTAATCCTTTTCAAAATACATGTGTACAATGAAATTAATAATTTAAACATACTCCAGTTCGGTGGTATAGCTTTTCTAGAAGTACTTGACTCTTAAAACTACATTATAAATTATAAATGTCTCAGATGTGATGTAATATTATGTGTTAATTTTAGTTTCTTTGTGTAAATTGCATACAATATTCTAGGACCTACAAACATACCCAGAAATGCTTTTGATGAAAACACTTGTGAGTGTTTTAAATTCCGATGGTCAAGCTATGTGAATTTTATAATCAAAATATATCAGCTGAAAGAAGGTATGTATAATAGTTTGCATACGTATGCGCGTATGTTCGTAAATGTGTAAAAAGATTAGGTACCTACTTATAAGCCTCATTCGTCTCTTTAGCGTCAATGTTTTTCTTGATGACATTAAACTTGTGTTACACTGACTTCGACTTCATACATGTTTCATGATACTAACATTAAGTTTGGGTATTGCATTACAATTAAGTAGGTACATCCACTCTTCGATCGAGTTGTATTATAGATTTTACAATAATATATCGTTAACGTACAAATCGAAATCGAGTGAATTGAATTCTTTATACTTAACTCTTGCACCCAAAAGGTATAAATGAAATATCTAAGGGATGTACTATTTAATGAATATAATTACATAGTTGTATTCGTTCTAATTCTGCAAACAAAATATCATCACAATTCTAGCTCAATAATGATCGTACTCAACAATTAAAAAGGTAATTCTGTATCCTTGAACTATATGATCGTAAGATATAACCAAGAAACATGCTCCTGCGTGCTCAAAATATAATTGCCGGTTAATTACAATGTTTGGTTGCAAAAGCGTATGTACAAACAATTGTTAACTATACATTTATACATACATTTACCACCAGGAATATTTATTTCCGCAACAGAAACATGAATCTATACCTAAAAGAAGTATTTTAGTAAAAGTTCAGGATCAAAGACAATTATACCAACAGTAGTGCGATTTGCATTGAATTTTCTGTTGGTCATTTCATGTCTTGTTAGATACCTATGTGGAATCAAATGAATAATGATAGACTAAAATTCAGCCTCCGTAACCTGTAATTTTTTTATGTAAGCCCTATGACTATGGAACTTGCTACAGCCACAATTAAATACACATCCTACAGAGCTGATGCGATTAAATAATCATTTAAAGCAAGTAATCTTTTGTCAGCATTTAAAGCTCTTACTTTCATTGAATCTACAATTTTGCTTATAATTTTTTAAAACAACACTAAAGGTTTCATTAAGTGTCCATTTTTTCATTCATACAATTTGACTCATGTTCTAAAATATTTATATTGCATTATTTATTGTTTGCGAAATTGATTAATGCACACATATTCATGTATGAAGCCATAAATATTTAATAATTACCCTAAGTCATAATCTTATTAGCATAGTTTGTAGGTTGAAAACGATTGTCACGAATTCCCATAGATTGGTCGATGCGAAGTTTACATTGGCAATTTTCCGGCTTTAATTAGTTGAGTCATGATAATTCGAAGATGAAAAAATAAGTGCAAATAGAAATAAATAATGTCAATAACAATCTTCCCTGCAAATAATTTTTTATTGTTACAACTATTCATTTAAATTATGCGTAAACAGGTGAACGTGTGAAATAGTTAGATTAGATAGATATAATATTATTATGGTTTATGTAAGTATATGGAACTACTGGTAAATTTTACTAAAAACGTATAAAGAAAGAGGTATCCCAAAAAATTTCACATTAAGAATATACGCTACAAACCTATAACAACATTGAGGTTTTAGTGTCAATCTTTGCATTTTTATACATAACCTTACAGAAGATTGTATGGCCAGAGCAAACACCACGCTGAATAAGCGATGTAATTGTGTAGTAGGCACAAAAAGATATAAAAAGTAAGATTTATTTTCAGTTTCCACCCTAACCCATACTCTTAAATATATCTGATCGTTAACGCAAGCAAATAAATACCTTCCTAAAAATTGATCGTTTCCTGTTCCTTTGAATTGAAAGAGCTATTCATTGAAACCCAAAATCTTGCACTATCATAAAGTAACATTTACGAAATGTATGATTGATAGTGCAAATAATATCACAGCTTAATAAGCAATACATAATAATTGGAGATTCTGACACTAAACCCAAATTAAAATGTTGCATAATATCCGCTACAAGTTCTGTCTGCACTCTGTATATATAATATTTACAAATCCATTGCTAAAAGTAACAGTTCGTGACCAGCAATCATTTGCCTACCAATTTCTCAAATCGTTGACAGTAATAAGAAGTAATTGCATTCATGCAGATGAATCATACACAGAATAAAAATGAAAAATCGCTTCTTCTCACAATAGCCTTTAGACTGAATGCGTACTCACAAACTGCGTCTATATGTATGTATGCATGTATGTATACAGCCATGAAGAGTTTTAAACAAATAGAAAATGTGATACCACACACGTTGCAGACGATGGTTTATCTGATGGTAATTCTTTGTTCAGTCCGTGCCAACAACTACTGCTTATACTACCGTGTTTAATATTAAAGGCATAACATACAAATAAATGAATTCATAAAGAGACAAGAGCAAAGATTACTTTTACTTTTGACTCGCAGACGACTGCAGCTACTATAGTACAGTACTACACGTCAAATTGAGATGAGAGACATTTTAAGTGAATATAAATATAATCATCCAACACATGCTGATGTATGTATACACACACAGCTACTTTTGCAATATAATGGCACACACACATAATAGTAACAATATGTAATCTTATCTCTTACATACATACAGCCACACACATACTCATTCTTCTAAATGGAAACGTTCTCCCATTTTCATCTCTGTTCATTCTACAAGAAGACTGAATTGTGTATGTGGGTGTTTGAGTTTGATGTGGATGTGCTAACAATATTTATGCACCTATTTATTTATATCCTAGACACTATATAGACACCTCTATGCAATATGTGTACATATTACACGTAAGTGTATCTACCTGTGCATATAGACATAATTTGAAGTAACATGCAATCCTTTTGGAGCGAAAACATCACAATAAGATTACACGAACAGATTTAGTACATTGCATGCTGATTTTTTAGTACATTTTGTTTGCACAGAAAATATCTCACGTTTCCTCCCTATGTATCTTCTACTTGTTTACGTATCTTTGCACGATATCTAAAGAAAGGAAGGATTTTGGCTTATGATATTACTAATATACATTACAAAGTATATTGCTCGTTTCACATATGCAAGGAACACCCACACAATAAAATGTAGCAATACCTAAATACATACAGTGTTATACAAACATGCACGTGGAAATCAACTTTAAACTGACGTGAACTGAACTTATGTTCTTCGGAAGCGGAATGTAAAGAAATTTGCTACGGTTATTCACTCATCCGTTTTCATATTATTGCTTTGTTGTTAGCATGCTGGTATGAAGCAGACGGCAGTATTTTGCAAGAGATGAATGAAACTTTATATTAATTATTCACATTATTTGTGCTTGTTCTGATTCGCAAGATGATGAAAAGGTAAATTCTTCGAATGCAAACAAAAAGCACGCAGGGAACACGAAAGTGCGTGTTGAAGTAGTACACAAAAGTGCATCAATAATTTACGCACTTTCCTACTCGTAGTTTCAATTTCTACATAAAGTTAGAGCTTTGCGTATGTATAGCAGTATTAAAGGAAATGTAGGTTGCTCATATTCCTTCTTTCTTATTATGTTACGTGCAGACGAAGGTGTAGTTATTATTATGTTACACATATGCGTGTAAGGTAGTATTTCTTTGTTATTAAGTTATTATTATTACATACACTTTTCCTATAAAGCTAAACACAAAATGTAAAAACGTGTTATGAAGAACTGAAATACAAGTTGCTCTTTATTGTGTGTATGGGGTACTGATTGGACTTTAGAGGACTCATCATGACTTGAGGTTTAGCGTTATAGTAATGTATACAAACTGACCGACTTGAGATGCCAAAGTAAATCTTTACGGTAAAATAAAATAAAAAAGCAAAGCAAATAGTTTCACTTGAAGAGCATAGAAAAGGTGTAAAGAAAAGGAAAAGAAATTCTGGTTTGAGTTGTATTCATTAAATACAGGTTTACATGTATGCTGTAACGTTGTGTAAGAACCAGAATTTACGTTGTATAACCAAAATCAACACAGCAAATTTTTATGAATTATTTTAACTAAAAATTTGTATCTAAAACTAATACCAGTCAGTCGTACTAACCCTTACCTACTTGATCATGCTAGATTTATCTATCCTTCATAATCAAAGGAACAAATACTGGGTCGAATGTTATGTTATCTAATAGTCAATGATTTATTAATAGTAAGTATTATTGGTAATTTTTTAACTTTCATGTTTTAAATACTTTAGATATTCATTGTGATGAATAATGTTGTTTAAAGCATTTATTATGCAAATAAAATATACTACATGCTGCTCTATGTGTAGGTTGCACATTCATATTGGTCTCCAATTTTATAACGCCAAAACTTTTGAACGGGCGTTTGGAGAATAAATTGGAGAAAAAACGGTATTATGCGAAAAATGATAAACTCAATCTTAATCAGGTGCATTTTTAATCGTTTATCTCATTTTAAATTACAATTTATGCGTTTAAGTTTCCACTGTATAGTAAGCGTAATACATATATAGGTACGCTATTTTAATTTCTACAATATAATAGATTCTAATTCTAATGTTTGAAAAGTAGGAGATACTCAGAGAGATACAATACATGCACATGTCTTGTTCACACGCATTAACAACTTTTTTCTCTCTTCTAATTGTGACTTCTTTATCGTGTGCTTATTTGGCTGTCAACACTCCACTTTCATTTGTTTACTCATCATCTCTCTTTTCCTTTTTTCAACTAAACTCTTCAGTCAACTCTACGTTGTTGTAATTTCGTATTGACAATGATCGTGCAACAGCATAGCATAACATAATAATATTTTCCTTACATAAGGAAATGAACGTAACAATAATTGTAAAAGCGCTATTAAAAAAACTCGCCATTAGTAAAAATCTTGAAGGCAATTTTCTTTTCTTATCGTCTCTCTGACTGCTACTATGATGTATTACAGCATTCTCGTTTCTATTTCACTACTACATTACTGTAAGTAGTTTTGTACAACTATTTCTAAAGGTTTTTGCATTATAAATAGACGATAATATGCCATTCTATGTACGAAAACAATCTTAATTTACTACAATCACTTGGATATGTCCAATCTAACATTAGGAACAAAGCATTAATGGTAATTACCAACTTACAAATTGTTACATGCTATACTCGCGACTTGATCAAATGAGATATTTTTCTATATTATGAAGTATTTACTGACGTTAATTGAATCTTAAATAAATCCCACATACACAATAAATTGGTATCATGAACATAAAGCATCATAATGATAAACGAATAGCTGACCTATTTACTTGTGTTTTTGGATTGTATAATAATAATGATTGAAATTGAATAAAAAGTTTTTTCACATGCTAAAGAAGTCCTTCCTGAAATAAATGTCTATTCAAGTATAATTGCACTCACATTGATCTACAATTTCTGTCAATTTAAAAAAGAAACAAGCAAATCCGGTCAAGTACTCTTAGTAGTAATAATAGTACTTAATGTTAATAGTAATACTAAATTCAATTCATTCATCTGATCTGTAGTTTTTCTTTAAAACAACGCAGATTATCCAATTAAAATTTATTTGTACATGAATACCACACACAAACTACAAGTAAATAATTATAGACCTAACTCAAAATCAGCATCTTTACATAGAATCTAATTCTAAATACATTGAACCTACATGTACTTCTGTATTGTTATCAGCATTATTAAATATGCCCTTCGTTCTTCCCCAAGTACTTACAAGTATATGTATATATACCAAGTACACCGTTACTACCTTATTATTAAATGTTAATGTACTTAGAGGTTATGTACACACATTATACAGCCATACGCATTAAAAATAGGTTACAAAGTGCAAATATGTTTTAAACACTGTGATAAAAGTTAAATCTGTGCATAGTGTGATGTACGAATATAGAAGCAATTGACTAGGCAGTAGCTAATCAAATGCACATCTCTGTAATTATCACATAGAAAAAGAGTGAATGAAGGAGTATGTACTGTTCCTCATGCCTCATGTACATAATGCATATAATAATATAACTCTTTATGTCCATTCTGTGCTAAAGAGATGAGATAAGGCCATAAGGCTTGTCCGATTTGCCTTACAGTTATGATATGAATGAACAACAATAGTACGATATATCTATACAATATATTAAAATACACATACATGCTGATGCATGTAAGCCCACTCTACAATGTATATGTAATGTATATTATGGACATACAGGTAGTTTTGCAGCTTGGATACTAAAGTCAATTGGTAATTCACCACAATTGACAACAACAGGTTTTATTTCGTTCATTCTTCATTCTCGTCTCTTATCTTTCGAGTCGTCTCGACTAGTTCTATTGTGAGTGTATTTGTAAAATCACATGGACAGAGTCACACAGCAAAGTAGATTTGCAAGGCTGTATACAGTGGGAAATAACGGAAATGGGCCTACCCCCAAAATCACAAAAAGAGGTTACTTTGTCATAAAAAACCAAAAATCGCAAAATTTTTCGCACACATTTGAAGCATTTTCGGCGTCGATTTCTGGATACGGCCTTGTATTTTTGTGTTTCTTCTTAGCTTCTACATAATATTATTATACCCCTTTAACCTAATTGAACTGATTTCCTCGGTGAGGAGAACGCTAAAAGCCTTTTGCTTATGTATGTGGTTACTACTTATTATTACCATCAAATCCTAACACATCCAATTGAACAAACTCTCTAAGGCATACGGCATACTACATTACTACAACAAATGTACACTTACTTTCTGACTAAGGTACTTACCTTCACTCTTCACAAACGCCTTAAGACGTATTTTAGGTATTTATTATGTACTTTTCTAACTACACAAAGCTACTTCAATCCATCTCTTTGCGAATTCAGTTTGGGTTTCTTTATCTTTTCATCCTCTCGTAATATCACATTATTATTATCATTATTATTAACTTGTACTAAGCAGAAGGAACATTTACTTACGAATTTCCTTTGTTCAATCGTTCACAATGCACAAAACAGTACAGCACACAGTCCTAGACTCTTACTTGCTCATTCTAGCTACTTGTAGAAATTGTAATTTGATATGATTGTATTGTCACATGAAACAATCAATAAATGCAAACTACGACTACCCATTCAAGCTACTTCGAGTCATTAATCATTATGTGGCATTGCAAGATTCTTATATGTACTGATATAATCAGTATTATATATTGTAGTAGGTAGGTAAAGAGTTTACATTATTTAAACACGTGTATTGGTAATATATAATAATCATAGATTTGCTATTGCAGCTGACTCAAAACTTCTACGCTAAAGATGCTTATAATACTAGGCTGGTTGCCAGAGTCATTCCTTTAAAGTCGATCTTTCTCTTTATGTCTTTCCTTTTTGTAGGAAATAAATGCTAATGTGTACAAAGTAGGAGCTTCACTCTTGGTTTTTTTAATGTTAAGATTGTACGTTATACTTTTAGTATATACCTCGTGTATGACCGTGTTTGACTTGTCCCCGAGAGATGAATTTGAATCTCTCATCTTTTCATTCAATCAGAGTGAGTGTAAATTGTGTATACGTTATACACTATACACAGTGTTCATAGACTACTGTATGTATACTTTAAAGAAACTAAACGTATTGTTGAATAACTATAATAAAATGTAAGTTTATAACTCTCTACGATGTGAGCAATGTAACAAAGTAACTCAAGTTGTTAATCACTTTCGAACTTAATTAGTTCTAAAAAGCTTTTCACTTTTGTCGGGTGGGGACTGTCAGACAGAGGACCATCATATTTTATAATAAATATCCACAACAGCTGCACTGAAGACTACTGAAGAGAAAAACATTCTAACAAATCTCTTTCATCTGCCACTGCATTTGCTACATTAATACCTACATTTTTCTTAGCAAATATATAGATACAGTTGCATCATAGTAAATCCTACAATCAGAAGAATTTTTGATGTCTGTTTAATTGTTAATTATAATTAAATTGCTTTGCCTTAGTTAGTTACTACTTCATGGGCAAAGTTGGTTTACTGAAATAATTTTATAATTGCGCAACTAATGATGTATGGAAAATTATTATACAGTCTATATTACTATAAAGGAAAAGTAGACTAAAGATTAAATAGGTACACAATCACCAGTACTATATTTTCTATACAGATGTTCCTATAAGAAAAAAATCATTTATTTCCTTCATTCTTCATTCTGCTCTGATTTTATTACATCATTATGCAATTATAATGCGCTTGATATTTGATCCAATAAAAATGTGTCGAGAAAGTAAACAGAAGTGTAACGTATTATGTGCTATACCTTCAAAGGTAATACATTGCGCCTGCAATCTGCATGCAAATTATATCTGGCAGTTGTTGCGTGTAAGGCAAAAGCTGCAGATCGAATGCATAACACACTTATGAAAGTCAATCCACGTTCTTCTAATCCCAATTATCCTCTTAAGTATACGAATATGCATTTTATGACGACCTCTTCATTGCACCTTGTTTTACTATCCTTATTACATGAATTGAAATGAAAAGTGTATCACACCACATTACTACGAAGGCATGTACCTATATAGTAAGTAGACATAGCATTGCAGCTAGACATTATTTGCATGATTGAATGTAATAAAGTTTAGCAATACCAACTGAGAATCGTATTACAATTTTAATAAATACCTAGGCGAATTAAAATGATAACAGAAAAATTTTACGGTCCACATTAACTGGGCAGTAAAATCAGTAATTATTTCCATCGTTCATTAATCAGAATTGGTAGTAAAACCTGTTGGTTATGAATGTTCGATCATTGTTGATACGTTTGAATGTAAATGAAATGACATATGATCCACCAAAAAATTGAGAAACCGACGAACTCACTTTTCGTATATGAAAAGTGTTAGGAAGCTTAACTAAACGCGTTAGGAAGAAAATTAATGGAATGGACACAAATAATAGTAGCGTGCACACTCTCATTAAGTAATGAGGTACCTACTAACTAACTGCTGTAACTACCTAATACCTAGAACAAATTAAAGTTGCCAATAAATGAGACACTCACAACTATCATTCATTTCGACAGTCTTTGCTCTTTACTTTTCTAATTACTGTTATTTACCATCGCGTTTGCAGGAAATTTCTGTGTGTGTGTCTCTCCTTATTAATTAGTTGGTTCTGTAAATTTTTGCCAATGTCTTTTAACCACGTTTGTATTAGCGTTTACAAAGTAATTAGACATTGCAGTAAAATATTAAATCGCTACATTACATGGTGTAAACTGACCTGCTGGCAGTGTGCATTATTGCTATTGCATCCTGAGTCTTTTTGCAATGAAATGTCTAATTACATCAATTTGATGTTTATTGTGCTACATTTC
>JAQFYB010004457.1:0-16227 GCA_034694085.1 Pogonognathellus longicornis
AATTTCATTTATATCTGTGGAATTTTTTTGGGCCCTGCGCGCATTTCATTTGTTTTTTTAAATTGGGGCTTCTCATAAACCTATTTTATATAGGAATGAATCTGATCGAGTGACAATAGTGGTTGGACGACAGGAGAATTGTATACATACATACACAAGCAAGCAAAGAGAAAAGTGGTGAAGTCAGCAAAGAGCACATACATATTGTACACATAGCTAATAGTAGTAATAGGAATAGTTTGTATTGGTAGTAATAAGGACTACTACCAAGTAGCAATAGTAGTAGTAGTAAAAGAGTTTGTAGTAGCATTGGTGGTGGTGGTAGTAGATTGAGAGAGAGAGAGTATGGATTGGAGACTCATTTGAGCAACTGCTCCTACTAACCTCTTCCTGGCCTGAGTCTGGTGAGGTCGGCTTTGGTTGGTGGTGTTGGCCTTCTGTGTGTTATAAGAGAGGACATCTCGGCATGTCGATGGAAGGAACGGTGGTGGTGGTGGAAATATTGTAGTAGTAGTTGTAGCAGTAGTAGGAGCGGTGTGTGCTGGTGTGGTGGTGGATGAGATGAACATATATTTTCTGCATATATATCGTCGAGGATTACAGGATTTTGGCGCCAGGTTTTTTGCAAGTCTGCTGTCTCCACTCAACTCAAACTCAACAAACTTTATATGAGCTGCAATAATATCTATACATACACATACATTCTGTTTTTCTCTTATGTCGAGCCAATCATAATGTTAAGACTTGCGAGTTCCGAGTTTCTAATACTCTTCTACTATTTCTATATATTTGTGTGTAGTAAGTAGCTACCTACTTGTATGTATGTATATAGTACATTCTTCTATACAGACAGACTAAAGTTTTAAGGCTTGTTTGAGCATAAAGGTCTTCTGCATCCATATCCATGTTCAGTCAACTTGTGTGTATTGTGTATGTTTCATTATTGTTGCAGATGTATAATGTTATATTATAGGTAGTAGCACATGTGTAATATATTTAATAGCTTTCTATAGCTTAAATACCGACCTGGGATCGTGTATAATACATACATAGTGATATTATGATATGAATGGCTTACTAAAAATATTAGTAGTGGTAGTGGTGCATAATACTAGTAGAAGGTACTACGAGCTACACGTACTATCATTTCTCCGTAATAGTATTTCTATTACTTCATTACATGTTTGCATTCTAGTCTACCTTGTTGTTGCACTAATAGAATGGCAGAATACGCCTCCCTGTTAGTTTTACAACTTTCATTTAACTCTAGGCAGACGTCATTTTGCATCTATATACAATAAGTACCTACATACCACTACTACTACTATGTGATCATCATCGTACTTGAAATCCCTCATCGTTCTATTCATTGCTTTCAATGTTCTCAACAACGCAGTGGTGTTTGAATATCAAAGTATCATTGCAGTGTGTGCTCCATTGTTTTCTCGCTCCTATATAAATATACAGAGATACTACACGGATTAGCATTTAAATAGTCACAAGGCAAAAGTCATGATTGATTTTATTGTTACTGTTCCTGGATGAGATTGTGTTTCGTATCTGTTTGTTATGCTCCAAGTTATACTCTGACATCCTTCGTAGTTCGTATCTGTCGATATGTCTGCATATTATGTAGAACAGTGGTGGAGAGCATGAAAAAATTCGGGCCAAACAAACACAGAATTTACCTATACAATTTCAAACCATATACAAGTTATAAATAATTCAAATGTAGATATATATAGCATCCTATTACTTAGGAAATGGATGGAGGTACACAATGGTTGTAATGCACAGACTTTGCAAATCCAATTATCTCTAAACGGTGTGTAAAATTGCAAATGGCTAACCTTAGCTCTGCTTTTTGTGATGATAACAACAAAATACAGTTTTGATACAGCTATTACTTACTACTACACTACACAGGGTCGGTATGTAACTTAATGTAAGTATTTGTACGATGGTAGGTATGTCTGCACAATCTTGTATACACAAATACTGTACACATCACACATACACACATGCTTTTTCCTTTACTGCATGATACTTACTTGCATGTATATGTAGAGTAATAGTTTAAGAGTGGAAGACTCTGCCATATTTTGTAACTCTTTAAAAGGTGATTCTGCAAACTGTTATTGTGATGTCTGGTTTTGAACGTTCTGCTAAAAGCTTTATATTTATTTCATGTTTTAGTGCCGAAACTGCATGTAGTGCTACTCCACTTTTGCATTTTACGTCTGCTGCATGCTGGGTATAGACTGTTTTGTAGACATACAGCGGTTGTACTTTTACTTTCTTTGCGGAAACAGTAAAACAAGCTTTCTTATTCTGTTTTTGTTCATTTTCCATCATATTTATTTGAGTTTGGCGAGAGCAGTGGGTTGTAATGTGACTATAACTGTTTCCTTCGTATTTAACTCGATCAGTCTCTTCACCGACTTGTTTATCCATTGGAAAGCTGAAATGTTAATAACGGTCATTATCCCAACGGGAGTCAGTAATCAAATAATTATATAAACACACACAGGAGTCGTGCAATGAGCATGCAACTAGTATCTCCCTATCTAGTGTCTATCTGTTGGAATATTCATTTTATCAATTAAATCGCTGTATATATAAGTAGTCTTTATCTTTACAGATTTAACAGCAAAAGAAATACAATCTAATCATTACAAAATATCTTATACACAACTATCCATCTGAATTCTCAAGTTACTACGTTTTATAGTTTAAACTTTAAAAACATAAACCTATTTCAATTTCACAATTGGTTTACTTGTGAATCATCATGATATGATATATGGACTCCAAAAAAAATCAATCTGTATGAAGTTACATTGAAGATTTGAATTTTCTCATGTATTAGGAATATTTGGTATGTAAGTAAGCAATACATTTTTGCTACTGACACTAATACCACAATTTACTACACTAGCTATTATTATGTAATATGTATGTACTACTTTTAAAATTGTTGGCAATGACAGTTAAAAAAATATGAATGAATGGCAAAGTGAAATAGGATAGGCTAACTGTAGTAAGAGTATTTCTGTTACGATGATGTGTGTGTTGGCCATTTACTACTGAAAGCAAAAAAATGTGAGATAAGGATTACGTATTCAAATGTAGTGGTGACCTTAGCCTTCCTTATTATTACTGAACAAAGGATTGAATTGGACATAATGGTGTGGTTGGTAGAAAAAGAGATTATTTTATTGTGTAACTCTACACTTCTATGTCGCCAAGTACTACGACACATTTTATTGCAATCGCATAATTATCTTATCTGTAAATTAAAGGACAGTACTGCTGCTAAATACCTATATTAAATACCAAATACCTATAAAACACTAATAAAGTCAAGACTGAAACACAAAAGGGGAGTCAGTCATAATTTATTATTTACTCTCAATTTCATGTACATATTGTGTAGGATTATGGTGTAGTGTGACAGTAGGTGTACTGAAGTGGATTCTTCCACAATAGTAGTATGTAGTAGTACTAGTAAAAAATGTTTGTTTAAAAAAACGTTAGTGAGTAAGGGGAATGTGTATGTAGGCTATGTAGCCTAGAGTTAAAAGCATGCACTAAACTATGAAATAGAAATAATGTGTATCACATACATTACATTACAAGAGTGTAGTATCACTTTACATTAGATTTAATGTAAATGTACATTGCTGTGTTAAGGAATTATCAATAGTGGAAATCGCTTATACAGCATGTCTTTAAGTTGTGAGTGTCCAGTGTGGCGCCAAAGAGTTTTAGGGAGCATGGTGGGAGCCAAAACTGAGGCAAGTATAACGTCAACAAACTTTCATGACATTTCTGTCGAACTTTCAATAGCATGAACTTTCTCCAATATATTATGTAGCAACCCAAACACCACAAACACTTTAATAGCACACTACTTTGTGTAGCCTACGACTTTCTACTTTGTTGTATTTATTTCTCTTCATTATCTCCTACTACATCAGCTAATGCTCTACTATTATTACTTTATTACCTTACAACAGTTACACCCTTTCATAAGTGCCACTGCACTATACATAACATACACAACTCTCTTACATTTAGTAGCAGTGCCTACTACCTACTATGTTTACTTGTATTAAATTGTCTTGCTTAGTATATACACATACTGTAATGTTTTGAACTGTCATTTCATACAAGCTACACAACTCCTGTCTTATACATTTCAATGTATCCTGCAATGTTGTGTACAAGTATAATAATATAAGTTTTGTAAGTGTCTGCCTAGATTTTCTATCCATTTGAAAAGAAAGATTTCCTGGCGACAGTTGGGCTGGGTGACTTGACTTTGTATTTGCTCGTGTATGTATAGTATACAAGAGTATTAGTAGTTTCACTGTTCTTTTAGCTATTCGACTACTTACAGTATATATTGTATCCAAAGTACTCTCACTCCATCAGTAGCCTTGTTGTGTCTTGTTTTCCTGTCTTTACGTCTTTTTCTTTTGCCGTGTGTGGCTTACATTTAGTTAGTTCTCTCTTCCCTGTGTCCTTCCCTTCTCCACTTTGTTTTGCTGAAAACCATCTAAATTCTGATGCGAATAATATATGTATCTCTCTACACTATGAGGATTTCTTTTTCCCTTTTCCGCTCCTGTTCTGTCCTCCTGTCTCTTCTGTTTTCTTATCAACTTCCCTAGTTGTAATTTTTCCCATTCCGGATCTTTCCTTCTTATCATATAAACCATCTCGATCCTGTCTCAAACAGAACCACTCTTATAAAGTGCATGTTTCAAACATTGTCCTATATATTTATACGTAGGTGTACTGTGTAGTATTTGTTATTACATTTTCAATTTGAATGCATTAAATCTATGTAAGTAGTAGTAAGGATTATGCAAGTTTGATAGAAATGTACCTTATACTTTAACTCGCTGCTTGTCCTAGTAATACAGATAATAGAAAATGTTGGCATTTAGTAAAATAAAGGCAAAGCCACAAACAACCACGAGGTCTTAGCGGAACATTACTATTTAGCAAATACTAAGAAAGAAGGAAAGAAAGAGACACAGAGAGAAAGAGTAGCTTTCTTCTCATACTTGATTATTCTATGGCTCTTCACATTTGCATTGGAGTATTAAAGCAAAGAAAAGCGGAGCGTTGACTATAAGACAAGAGACCTTAAGTGTTTGGTGTTTTTTGTCATGTAAAGTACCTCGTCGTGTTGTACATGTATAAAAGAACAGTCAAGTCGTAGTAAAGTATATAGGAAGTTACTGTTAGACTACACATACGGTATATACTCTACGTTGTGGTAGTAGTGTGGAGAGAAACAGTACAAACGAGAGTTGGATAACGACTGTGTGTCTATCTGTGTGTGTGTAGTGCATTGTAGTAGATTTTAGTGGATTGCATAGAGGAACTAACCTAAGAAAAGGAAACTTAAGCAAAAACTTACCTCAATTATTTATCCTGGCATGGCATGTAGTATTATAATATAATCGTTGATAGTCGAGAGCTACTCATGAAGTTGAATCGTGCCGTGCCTTGCCTAGCCCTGGTTTGGCTCGCCGTGTCTGTCTACCCTTCCGCAACTAGTTACGTTACGTTAACTTACATTAAGTTACTACGCTACCAAATCCTAATAAATACTACTAGCGTGAATAATAGTAAAAGCTAAAACATACTAATACAATATAGAGCTACTAGCTATTAGTATTACATCTAGTAGCTCTATCCATATATTGTACAATACAATATGTCATGTACATGTACTCTCTCGTACAAAATATAATACCAATACTTTGCCTTTATCTCAACTATGCAATATAATGTACTACATAGTAGGTACAAATACTGTAGTAGAAATGTACACAAATGTGTGGTATTATTAATATAAGAGCGTGTGTGTGTTTACTTGTAGTTAGTTGAGTTTGCTTAAGGGAGTTGAATTGAGATTACAAAATATTATAGTGATATTTGCGATGTCGTCTATAAGTTAAAGTCTTTGATTTTCTTGGGAGATAACATGTATTTCCTTTTTGTTTTTTCTCTCTCAACCGAGACTCCGTTCCGTTCTGTTTGGAACATTTTCTCACAAAAGCGACGACGTGGTTTGGACTTCACTGTCGGTTTGTTAGCCTTCGTGTGCTACCGGTTTTGTCCAGTTTTATTTGCTTTTCGCGTGGCACTGAACTGCCATGCACAAAACATACTATGCATTTTACTCTCTTCCCCACGGTCTAGTACTTTCTTCACATTAAATGCCTCTACCACATACCTATGTGGACTTTTCCTAGTATCTACCACAACTCGCATAATCTGCAAGGTATATTTGCATTTACAACTAGTGACTAGTACTTCCCTTCGTGATTTATGCAATACTATTTCATACTAGGCACTATATACCATATTTTATATATTTATTATGGACTTTGATTGGATTAACAACATAGTAATGCTGTAATATTCTTTGATTTGACATTTACTGCTTGTGTATGATATCGTCTCACACAAGGAAAAAAGTTTAGTAGCATTAACAAGTTCTTAACTAGCTAGAAATGTGATTAGGATTTTGAGCTCGAGTCTGATTTTAATACGATGAAGGTTCGTTCATTCGACGAAACGATGGTATTTACTATGTCCTATGTGCATTGCACTCAAGGATGGATGAAATTAATCTTGCTGATTTTTTGGCTATATGTATGTAGTTTGTATGTAGCTATATGTAGTTTGTCTGTCTAAAGCATAAGTGTACACACATTGGTTTATATATAAACTTTCTCAAGTTGGCTAAGCTTCCTTGTGCTATGGGCTACAGTGTATATACATTCACAACATATGTAGTATGTAGACATACAATAGAATATTAGTCTTGGTTGATGTGGACTCACTAGACTCAGACTCGCCACTCGGAACTACTACGCTTATTCCATTTCACGCTTGTCTGACTCTGTTCTCATGAGTTTATTTACTTTTACTTAAATTTGCATTAGCACGGCTCTCTTTTCTAACTAAGTGAAGAGGAAGAGAAGAAGAGAAAGAAAAAGAGAGTGAGAAAGTGATGTGGCTTGACCTATGATGCTTTTGCTGCAGTAGTATGTATGTATTGTGTGGGTTGTTGGCGTCTACGGCACATGCTATACGACTTTACTTTTGCCACTACAAATAGTACTACATACAGTGAATGTTGTGTTGTGCAAGCAACGTGTAATACAACTGGATGTTTTAACTTGATATATTATAAGAAAATGCATTTAGCAAGTGTATAGTTGATTTCCGAGCTTTCATCGTAAACTAGATTACTACATGGAAAAGAAAAACGTTGTGGAGGATACAATGTAAACTGAGAAAGTCTTCTTGCTCTCTTTCTTTCACGAGAGACTCAAAGAGAAACTGACTGTAAAATGCACACATGTAAAATGTAAAATACTACTAGGTACAGATATAATACAAAGACAGACTGAACACAAACTGCCAAAGGAACACGAGACAGGACGAATAAAAATATTAAAGGGTCAATGTAGTTTTGATGTTTTTCTCAAGATGCAACATAAAAAGGCTGAGAGTGTAAATGGAAGGAAAGATGCAGGATGAGTAAGTGAGTAGAAAGAAGAAGACTGTATAAGTTTGTTTGGAGTCAAGACGTAACGAGGGAGGAGGTGTGTTGCTAATAAGTTCACAACAAGACAGACACTCATAAATAAGAGTGTGCATTTACATGTTTGTTTTCGAAGGGAAGGTGTGGCATCTCCGAGAGTAATGATAACGTTGCGCCTTGAGCTGACTTAATGTTGTCGTTAAATCGTGTCTTTAAGTGAAATTAAACCGGCCCTGGTCTCTTTAGCTGTAATTAACATCTTTTATATTTGCCCTATTTATTAAACAAACAAATTTCACTTCCACTTTGTGCTTAATAATTAATCTGAAGATTGGACTGCATTGACACGTACATTAACATAGTTGTGTAAGAAATAATGTTAAAAATTAATATGCATGGGAATTAATAATTAATTAAAGCAAGGTAGGTGTATTTTTGTTAAAATATGAATATATAGTAGAAATGAGATGGATCTAGTTTAAAGAGGGTGGAGCAGTTTATCTGTTTGTATTTGTAGTATTTGGAGTTGTATGTAGTAGTAGTGAGGATGAGTGTGAGTAGGTAGGTATGAATGTGAATGTACGTGAGATTTGGGATTAAATGGGAGACGATACGGGATAGTGAAGTGGAATGAAGGAAAATAGGTTAGTTAGATAGTCTGGAGAAGGATACTAGGATGAGGATTGATAGCTGAGTTCACAGTACAGAGGCAAGTATGCAAAAAAGCATAAAAAACAAATTGGCCCTTGTCCCAAAAATCATATAAGGACAGGAGGACGAGCCTTTGAAATTTTTTATAAATGTGTCTTGTCGTATCTCTCGCTCTAACATATTCCTACTCTGATTGCTTTCAAAGAGCGGGTGGTCTATATTTAAACACTTTAAACGTAACGTAACTAACAATATTATGTAGTCAAATCCTACGTACGGCATTACTACACATACTCTGCTCGACACTGTTACACGATGCACACATAGCACAGTATATCAATACTATATCTACATGCTACAACCTATTAGCTATGTAACACTATGGGCAAATACGTGTGTACTATATTCAAACAACTCAAACGTCATAAATGTGTATCTGTAACTGTACTGTAGTGCATACGCGAGTTTCTTATAAAGAACCTTATTAAATGTCTTATTTTTGTTAGAAGTAGTTGTTGTAGTAATCTCGTAGTGCTGTCCTATACACAAAAACACAAATACATAGCGAAGAATACAAAGAGTATGTCTGTATTATGGTATATAATGGTGTAATGAGATTGCACGCTATGCTTCTATACTTGAGTTTATTCTTTACCATGCCAAGCCAGGAAATTCAACTTTGTTGTTGTTCTCTGTTATAATATGTTTACCATTCATATTATAAATAATAGCATTTTTTGTATCTTGTCCATACCTACGTACACTCCTGTACTTCGATCACTTCTCTATCTCACACAGTAACCCTTTATATGCATTGCATAAGCGAAGCAAGAAAAATGAATGTCATGTTATGTGATGTGATTTAATTATGCAAATTTATGTGAATATGCAAAAAATTATTTTCGCAAGTGTTTTCCTCCCATCCAATCAACCAATGGACGTGTTGGCAGAATATTCTATTAATGTAAATGGTTTATTTCCTATCTCTTTGCAGAATGTCGATTGGGTAAAAATGTTCACGAGATTGGTGACAGTTGGAATCCTGATTTGGGAGAACCTTTTGGAATCATGCATTGTATTGAGTGCGCCTGTGAAGCGGTAAGTACACCAACTTTACTATTTTTTAACATAATTAAATTCTTTGTTGCATTGCATATTATGTTAGGAAAAGCATAGAATTATGGCATTCAATAAGTGTGTACTAGTGTGTAGTATTATTTAGTGAGGACGTCATGGTTGATGCCTTTTGTGTCAGCTTACCTTTGTGATTTATTATTCCGACCGGGCCAGAATAGAATACAAATACCAGTAGATTCTAGACTGTGTAATTACACAATTATTACAACATAGGTTTTTCTGCAGATCTGTGTGCAGATGGTGTGTATTATGAATGAGAGTCAGGACAATAATTTATGCATGTGGACTTACACATATATAAGAAGAAGCTATAATTGGCTTTAACATCATTATTCTGGATCATACTGGATCATACTGGATGGAAATACTCAAAATAATAATACTCTTGCATTAAGTTACTATTACATTGTGTGATGATGGGATGTTTTACTGGCAGAGTTGAATATGGACCTATAGAGTAGAGGAGGTAATAGCAATAATATACAAAAGTCAAGTCTGTGTAAAAAGTCATCTCGTCCAAAATCCAAACCACTTCAGGCTGAGTGAGATTATTATAAGATGAAGTTTGCCTTGTTTTGTATCTATGTAGCTAGTACTGTGAAGTATAATAGAAATTCTTGTAGGATTGAAGCTTTATTCACCATACGCTATATAAGCATTACACTCTATGTGCGGTGTAGTGTGTGGTCATGCCTTGTGTGTCTTCTTGTCTGTTTCACTACGTGGCAGAATGTTGAAGGTCTGACGTAACTCCTTGTAAAATGTAATGCAATACAGGAAAGAAATCTCTGACTTCATTCCACAGGATTGTTAATGCATTTTCTCAATGTGCATGGGTTCAACAAGGAATTACATATTTTCATACATACATACATACATTCATATACACCACTAAAATACACTACTACAATTTTACAAGTACCACTTCCACGAGTAAACACACTTAGATATCTAAACACTAAATACTGTAGGTGAGGTACATATACGATGCAGATACATGCTGTTCTGTATACTCATTTCTCAGCTTAAATTATTGACTGAGGAAATGTGGGACTTTAAATGACAAATGTATTAAAATTTAAAACGTATGACAATGTATAGCCAGTTGTGTTTATGACACGATGAAAATCATGGCGTAGTGAGTGTAACATCATAATGTAATAAAGACGGAAGTAGAGCTGAATAATTAGGGAAAGGATTTTCTTGGAAGTTTGGTGTAGATGGAGGAGATATATTATGTAAATAGTTTGCGTCTATATGTCTGTATATGTTGAGTATATTTATTAGTGGTGTCTTCTGCCATGCCTGTGTTGTAAATATATGCACCCCACCTGCGTCGTAGACTTTCATTTCGATTGGAAGTCAAAGTTCTGCTGATGCCACAAGTAAAAACTAACTGTAATAAGAAGGGAAAAAGAAAGAAAGGCTTTTGTATTCGTGTCGAGCCTTTCTAGTTGTTGCTTGCATGCATGCACTCATTTTTTAAGATGCTCCTCTCTAAGAGATGGGATGGTTTTATAGCAGTTATAACTTTAACAGTTGTATTATGTAAGTATACTATGTGTATAGAGATACTGGCACACACAAACAAAGTACCGACACATACTATCAAAATACAAACATATTAAATAACAGAGGATATATATACATGTATGTATGTATGTATGTAGTAGTAGTGCAAGTACAACTGTGAGGAGTATGCTATGTATATAATATAGATGTAGGTAACTCTTCACATACTCACCAGATGAATCATGCAAATGTTTTGCAAATTTTCGCACTGAGGTTAAAAAATTCATTTAGATTTTTCACTATCGCAATGAGATGTTCTACTTAGTTGTGTCCTGATGCTCACACTACCTACTACTAATATTTATAGTGTGGTACACACTTACACAGTAGTGGTACATACATAGTGAGTAGTTGCAGTAGAAGATGTTTTTATCAATGTAACTACAGATATTATGCATACTCTACACATTGTAATCCTAACAAATTACTTTACATTACATGCTATGAGTTTGCAAAGGCGTACAGAAGGGATTTTGGCGGCTTGTGAGGTCGGCCGCTGCCGTTTCGTGCCTTGTAATCTCTAATTAACCAGAGATACTGTACAAATGCAATGTCAGATCCTGAATAGGTACCCTATCTTGTACCCATAATAGAAATACTCTAAAAACTACACACAGTCAAGTACAAACAAAATATTACGTCATTATAAATATCTTTTAATCTTTCCTTTTAGAAACACTTACAATCAAGAAAAATCTGCAAAGTATTTGTTAAAATGAATATTTTCCAGCAGAACATTTTTTTATTTTTCCCTTGCATTAGTGATTAGTAATAATAAGTAATAACTATAATAAATAAGATAACACATTGTTCACAATTTCTAACTGTCAACAGCACCCATCAGCATTTGCATGGAATCCCGATATGTTGATATACTATTGAACACGATGTATGTGTAAGGAATGGAATTCGCATGATGTGGGAGATGGAAATGAATAAAAAGTGAAATTGTATTGAAAACAAAATTATATCTGTAATGATCTAGAGAGATAGAAACAGTAATTTATTTTGAGGGCTGTATGTATTGGTGGTGTACAGATTACAGAGATAGCATGGTGAAGCGATGGTATGTTGAAGTTCAAATCACCACGCTTCGTGTATACCAAATGAAGGCAGAAGATAAAAATTTTACGGAGGATCTGTATCTGTCTATACCCTCACTATCACACATAGATGTATGCAATGACTGCTGTTAATATAATGTTGATTCTGGTTGATAGGAAAGAAGGAACGACAGTACGTTTGTCGTTCGGGTAGGTTATGCATTTTAGTAGTGCGTTAGTCTCCGTCATTTGTTCGGAGCAGAACGAAATTCATCTGGTAGAAGTTGATAGAAAGAATTCGGAAAGGCTAATGGCCAGGGAAGAAAAGAAGAGGAAAGTGTATAGAGTTCGAAGTGTATGGAGACACACACACACACACACAAGATATCTGTACATTTCCACTCGTCGTGTATAAGAAGTCTTTGGATGAACACACACATAATGTACAGATACCCCATGCAATGCAATAACACACTTGATTCGATTGCATTACCATCTTATCACATTACTTGATTCTTCTGGCTCGGAGAGCAGGAGCTGAGAGAAACCAATGCGTTTCATACTAATATGTCACTTTACTTACAGTTCAGTTAAAATGAGGCATTTCGGCATTTGGCATATAGCTCGACTGCCGTAATAAATTGGGACGGGTGTTTGAGTACTCACTCAATTTCTATATTTAAGGGCACTTCATATCTAAACACTTTTATCCACCAAAGCGATGCCAAAGATATTTCGCACTTTTTTGCTAGTGGCAACCAGTGCGATGCATATAAGTATCAGATGTATCACACTACAACTTAAAATCATGTGCAAAGCGAAGAATTGCATCAAATGTCAAAAAGGATTGGTTTCCCTTTCCCTTCTCTCTAATAAAACGCAACTAAAGAATAACTTCACTTTTGCATTTGCGTCTTTACGTCCCAAACATGCCCCATTGTATTAGAATACATAGTTGTACTCATATTAAACATTTGCGTGCTTGTGTATAGCTATTAACTGTAAAATCTGTCTGTTTTAGTTAAGGCGGTACAAAGTTCGAACATCTTTCTCAGTTGATCATGATCTTACAAACTGATCATCGGATGTTTGCCATACTACATAATTTTTAAATACAGCTTTTCCTTATACATACAATAATGAACTTTTATTAATACATTGCAATTCAATTATCATAAAAAAGTGGACAACAGGTTATAGTGTAGGTTGGTCTTGTTGTTAGTATTTAGTATGGGGACTATACTATATAACTTGCCTTAAGTGTGAGATAATTTAATTAATACAGACAGACAGGTGTTGTGAGCAGGAAATGCAATTAAATTACATATGGAAATATTTTAGTAGATTACTAGTGTAGTAGTGTACTCGATATAGTGTAGAGATAGTTTAGGACACACACACACACACAATAATATGATACATATTATATAACATAATATACCTAAATAACATAACAACAATAACAAGACAAGTGCAGCAGAAGTGAAATGGAACGAAAAAGATGGAAAAGTTGTGCAAAAGAAAGGAGTGTGTGTGTGCTGAGCAAATAGTATTTACAATTGGTTGTACGAGACTGGGGCTCTGATAACATTATATTAGTTGACGACATTTTCCATACGGAGTTTTTTTATTTTTCTTGGTTGTTCCCTGTTGCCCTTTCCACTTACTGTTGTTGGTGGTAGTAGTGTAGCAAGTACGTAGTAGGTACGCTATGCTATGTGTGTAGTAAGTACAAGTAGTAAAGTAAGTGTTTTGGTTAATACACTTGACATATTATGCTCCTAACACTTTCCACACTCAAATTACACACAGTGCACATTAAATACTAACAATCCCGATAAGACTGTCTGCTACTTAGTATATCTGTAAGTATTTGCACTATATACTTGACTTGCAAACTCCACCTTCAACATTTGCACACGATGACACGCGCCTTGCAAAATTCCATCCACAGCTCAACACGTAGATATCTTGTATACCTCAGTAGTAGTGGAGTATGAAGAAAAAACACGTAGACAGTTGTGTCGTGTGATGGGACAAAATCATTTTTTTCATTTTAGCCATCCCTTATATACAAATACCCTCTTGCTCCATGTGTGTGTAAGTTCGTACACGTTGCATTTTTGCTTGGAAAATATTGTCTGGTGTTGCTCGAGTCAATTTCTCGAGGTTGAATTGTACAGTCAGCTTAATTTTATTTACATATTTGCAATTTCGATGTCTCCGCGTTTGGTCTAGTCACATTTGATGTAGAGCTGGCGCCTATACAGACATCATGGTATTTTTCCTTCGTTCATTTAACAGTGTTTTACTTCACTTTCCCTCCTAATTGAACTAATAGCAGTATATCTCGTGGCTATGAACACAGTTAATGATGTAAATCGTGTAGAGAGAAGGATTACTTAACTTTACTACACCCATTACACCACTACCTGACCATCGTCAAATTTTACGAGATTTACTAATAGCAAATTTACTTTCTATATTTACATACCACATACATCTCTTAGTTCTATACTAACATAGCGGGTGAATGTGTATTTCTTCTAGTACATGTATATAAATCTTTTCAAGTGTAACCGATTCGTTCTAAATCACACTGGCTGTTCCTGTACAGTATGTATGTACATAGTATGTGTGTGTTGTTGTTGTTTTTATTAAACTTTGTTATAGTTTTAGCTGCATGTACAATACTAGAACTGTGAGTTAGTTGGTAGACACGAGGATGTACAGGAAGAGCTGGAGGAGTACACACACACACAACACAACAGAAGACTCAGACAGCAAGGAAAGAAGCATTATTGGCATTAGTGTTAATACAATCGGATGTGATGTGCTGTAATGTAATGTAATGCATTCAGGGATCCATGTGTATCGCTTATATTCGTATTATCGTATTCTTAAATTACATACGTGGGTCGATGAACCCCTTTTAGTCATCTGCATATGCAGTAAACACCTCCATCCATTCCAGTTCCATTCGTAGTACACATAATACATATACCATGTAGTACCTACATTACTTTTGGCTCTATTCGCACTCGCACTCATATTATGACATTATGAGACAAGACAACATTACACACACAAAACACAACAACACCGTGCAGTCACCGAATTTACATACTCGAGCAAATAGCGCGAATGAGTGGCTTTCTATATTACATTATCATATTCTTTTCCTTGTACTATTCTTCATAATATTTGTATCAACAACATAGCTCAGAGTGTCTTACTGTATCAATGTTCTACACTCGTATTTTTTAAAAAGCACACTGTAATATATTTGACTGATATTTTATGCAATGTTACATTAACCAAGTTGTTGTATCTGTGTATGTAGTACGTGTGTACGATATGACTCAATAGGTGCATGTAATTATCTCGAGTTTCTCAGATGAGTCAAGAAATAATAAGTGTGTTGTGATAAGTTGAGCAGGAAATAAATCTTGAGGATCTTACAACTTGCTTAGCAATTAAATCAAATCTAATCAGTTCACACTTCACGTAGGTTTAAAATACGAGACGCTTGTTGGTTGTTGTTCCTTTTATAACATTAGAAAACAAGACATTTCCTCTATCCCATTATTTACATGTACACACAACCATCACATACGGGAGGAGTATGAATTGATTTAACTTGGGACTCTTCCAGGCATTCACATGCTTTTCTTCTGAATACCTCGCACTCCTTATATCTGCACTGTACATACATACTCATAAGATCTTCTGTGATTATGACTAGTCTGTAGTATATGACTTATGTACTTATTTATGATAAAGTAAGTAGATCCTTTTTTTGCATGTCACTTATGCACTTAACGCTTCAGTGCCTTATTCTAAGGGTGCAGTGTAAACAAGATGTATTTCATCGCAAATATTTTTATAATTCTACTATATGTATAATCACACTATATATCTACAAGCTTATTAGAAACATGTTGTCGTAAATATTCGTACATTCGAGAGCGAAAGCTGTATATAAGTTACTAAGTTATTAGTGTAATCCTACACACGACACAAAAATGCATTTGAATTTTTAATAATACTTCCTAAGCAGGATTTGTGTTAGCCTTCTATAATAAGTACAAGTGTGTCAAAGTTCTATCCAAAGCTCATTGCATTCAATTTGCAATTCTTTTGATTTGGCAAGTGGACAAAGAGTATAGAATTGCCTAATAGAGAGAAGTCAATAAGGCTTTAGTAGTGTTTTACGTTCGACTTGAGAATTGTTAAACTTCAATTTTA
>JAQFYB010004458.1:0-16226 GCA_034694085.1 Pogonognathellus longicornis
GGTTGGGACGATTCACTTTATTTCCGGCTGCATTGGGAAACATAACTGGGCATTTTGGGCATCCAGCATACAATATCGAATATAATAAACAATAAATCGAATTACTTATTAATTGTAGGAGTAGAACAATTAAATTCAATATTAAATACACACAATATTATTTTACATTATTATAGTTCAAGGCTCAAAATATCATTTCTATACAAGCCAAAATCCTAATTTAGATTCAACCTTTTGTCCAATTTAATAAAACAGACCATGCAACCTTTTTGATTGAGTGCACCTTCAGATGATAGATTTTATTAAAAAATATTTTTAAATTAATGAAGTTATCTCAGCAAGTCTAGCGATAAAAAATTTACGTGAAAGAAACCATAACGCAAAATGCTTTTCGTTGTACAAGACTTGTTTTATTATTAAGAAGAACCGATTGACATCATGTGTAAGCTTTGAGTTATATAACGCAATAGACTACTAGTACATACTGTGATAGTTCAGTCAGTTTAGTGTGAGACAAGTAGGATATTGGATAATACTTGAGGGAGACTGTGAGGAACAGAACAAGGCAAGTATTTAGTCTTATTGTGTGTAATAACATTTAGCACTTGAGTGCACTCTTGTCATGTCCACACTTCTCCCTTGTCAACAACCCCTTTGTTTTGCTTTCAATGCTTTGTACTACAGACGAAAACGATTTCATTCTTTTTATTTGCATCCATCATTCCAACATTGTTTCATATTCTATAGTGTTCAGCTGAAATTCTTAAATTGTATCACCCTCTGCCTCTCCTAATATACAATTCTCTCTAGCCTTTTGTTTAATAATAAATTGCCGTCTTTGTCAACTCTAATTTTTCATATGCACTTACTAAGAATACATTACACACACAGTTGCTTGTTATACAGACAATAAACACAGTTCTACTAAAGTTATAAATGCAACTACTATACATTAGAGGTGCGACTGAACCGAACATGTTCGGTCTTCGGTTCGGCCTGGTCGGAACCCAAAACCAAACAAGAATTTTGAAAATAATTCTGAAATAAATAAATTTTATCATATTCTGAGCAATATATTTACATGAAGCATATGGATATACCATCCCGAACCGAAGAAAATAGTTTTTTGGTCCGAACCGAACCCAAACATTTTTGTCATAATGATACCGAACCGAGCATGAAGTTTGTCAAACCGAACCCGAACACAAAAAAACCTGTTCGGTGGCACTTCTACTACATATCTAAAGTTAATAACGTGTTTAAAAAATGAACACACTTAAAAAAGTTTTTATTTAAAGCTATCTGCATTTGTGTGCAGAATATTTTTTGTTTTTTAGCGGAAATAACAAATTCTAAGCCAAGGTTTGCATTGAGAACATCCATAAACAATTTTTATTCTCTTAACTTTCCACATTCACGTTTGCACGTAAACCTTATTTAATAGGTTGGCAAAAGTAAACGTAATCTATACATGCGGAATATTTGTCTGCTTTCCAATACGCAACATTTCTAGGTATTTCTGTCCTATACATATACATCCTTAACTTCCATCGTATACTCAAACTGCAAAAATACCATTTAAAATGACTTTAGAAGAAGGTATAGTAGGTATATACTGAGGAATCAAATGGCATAGTTTTTCATTTGTTGCTTGAGTCACACTTAATGTCACCGAAACTAATGCTACGACTCAATTTAAAGTAAAACATTGCTTCATAACTATAATCTTGTTTTAACAAGTCTCCTGGAAAGTTTCTTTTATCAAAAAATATGTTTCAACATAAGCCACGGCAATTTGTACTCAGACAAAACACGACAATTCACAAAGTTCCCATTTTCTACCCAATGAATGTAATGTAAGAGGAAAAGTCTTCTCAGCCATGTACAATGTTACACAGAGAGAGAAAGCGGGTGAAGATATTCAATGAATGAAGGTACTTTTGGAAATATAATGTTCAAATAAGACAAAGGTTTACCTATGTCAAGATGCATTTGTGTGAGCGAACAAAGACATTCTATAACTACATCTAGAATGACTCCTCACTGTGCTCACACACAGCACAGTCTCCATTCGCATTACATTACACAACATTGCTATAAGCAGTCATAATAATAATAATAATCATCATAATAATATTCTGGTACTAAAAGACCTTTATTGTCACCATAAGTTGTGCTGGCTCATTTCCCGGATTTGTCCCGAGATCGTATTGAAGACTTACATTTAGTGTACAGCTGCTGCTGTGGTGGTGCATGAAAATAAGGACGAACTGGCATTTACTCTAATATTAAAACTGATATTATAGCAGCTGTGTATAAACCATCTTTATACAAACACACGAACATTTCCAGCAATAATAAAATAGTTCCGTGTTATTTGGAAATGAAATGTTATGTCGTGGCTTAACATTTGCTCAGTACATGCGAGTTCATTTAATTGTATCCTAGTTTTCACTTTTACTGCTGTATAAATACACACAGGGCAAGGTGCTGACATAAAGTTTAAAGTGTATCCATTTAGTCGTTTGATCCAATCAGCATACACCACATAAATACTTTCTATGTGTTCATTATGGTATTCCACGCGGTTGAAACTGCAACGCTACGTCTTCCACATAACTATAATCACAACAGTTTATTCTTTTTTATTATTCTGGGCCAACCGATTTGATAGTGTAAAGAAAACGTCTTTATGTTCTTTGCGGACCATAAAATTCCCTTATTACGATTACCAGTGCATTCCTATGATCAATATTATTATTATTACACAGTATTGTTATAAAACCCTCTACAGTACCAAGGCTAATGTTGCAGCAGTACATTACATTTATTATATTATATAAAGTCTACACATACTGCTTACTAGTATAAGTGGAAGAATAAACCATTATATTACGTAATATTAGGGTAATAATATAAGTAATAACCTTGGATCTTTCACTAAAAGTTTCAGAAAACGTTTCTTATGATGAGCTGTATGTATTTAGAAAGAAATTGGTGGGTAGGATGCTACGACTAGGAAAAGAGACTTGATCCCGGGACACGAAACGACACATTTACTTTGTACATGTCGGGACATTGTGATATTTCTTAAACATACATAATAGAGTAGTTGTACTATAAGCATAGCATTCTATCTATCAGAAGTGAAAATGAAGCAGGGGGAGTTACTATTATTATTATTAAGAGTCCGAATATCCGATCTTTGTGACGTGACTTGACTATCACTATACCATTTTATCCTTTACACGACTTGCGTATAATAGAGACTTAGCAAATTCCATAAGAAGGTTAAGCTCAAAGTGGATATTAATAATTGGAGTGAGCCACTGTGTGCGTTGCATTCTAAAAGGAAAAGGAAACGTTGGGATTTTGGGAGAGAGGACTGTATGTAGTGTATTTCTGTAGAACATGGAAGTGTACGCAAGAGACTGAGAGAGAGAGAATATTAGCCCTTGCATTACATTAGTTGCGTACACGTTGATGATGACTGGAATCTGACGAAGTGGAACATTGGAGTTGACAGCTTCCTTGTCCTATTACACAATAAAGCTCTGCGTCTCCAACATTTATTCTATTATACCCTGCTCCGTTCGTGTCATGTATTGCTTTTAGTAGAAGTAGCAACACAAGAATAGTTACACACTGAATTATTTTAGTCATGGAGAGACAAACTGTGTGTGAATGTGGCTAAACACTACGCATAATAATAAAAGAAGGGAATCTGCTGTTGACTACAATATTTCCACTCATTTCCATTCAAACAAATGTTGTCTGATGCCCGCACATCTTCATCCACGCATAAAACCTCTCCTCCAACAAAACAACAAATACGAGCACTAATATATTTTACATTAAAACTAGCGATAAGTCTCCTTGTGTTTCGTCTCGTCATTTGCATAAATCTCGTCGTGGACTCTATATGCGTGTAAACAAACTGATTGTTTCTGAGTAGCATGCTTCGAATGATGGTGTTCCTCTTGTGAGTATTTGCTCTGCCTTATGCAAATGTAAATAATATTCTGTATGGATAATGTGTGGCACGGCCTGACTGACTTTGCCTGCTCCCATAACTACTTAAAACTAACGTGAAGAGGGCATCATGCGGAATGCTAATGAAGTGATGCAAGGATTTGAGTGGGATGAGATTATCAGATGTAGCCCTTAGTTATTCTCTTTGTGTTCTAATGGAAAATCCTATTGGTAATGTCAATGCAATCATAAAAGGATGACTAGCTTTTCATACAAATCCAACAGTTTACTTCATGCTTTGCTTTACTATGCATTTAAATAGGTACTATAAGAAGAACCTGGGGGAGATAATATTAATATTGTTCTTACATAAGACAAATTCATTATTATTTGTACCATAGTTAATTTCATACGAACCTTACAAGGCAAGGGGTTATCAAAGAGTCGAGGAATCCTGAGAATTTACTTAATGCTTTTGAAAAGGAAAGTGAAGTACGTAGGTATGCAATAATAATTACAAAGGATATTGTGTGATGTACTGAATTTACATTAGGTATATAAATATGTGCTATACTTGCTATAATCTGTATTACTACGTGACATTATTAGTTGCAGAGTCCAAATATGTTTGTACATAAGTACCTAGGTACTTTTAGTCAGTGTAAGAGTGTGTAGTGTGTCTGTAATGCATGATTAAAAGTAAAGTAGAGAACGAAGACTTGACAAGGACTTCACACACTATTAACGTAATTTAATAAAATGTGAATTCATTTTATTGCATTTTGTTTTATCACATCATTTCACATAACTTCACTCACTTCGTTTAATGAAGGCAAAAAATGACAAAGAGAGTGCATTAGAGAAGACACGAATTGTTTTTATCTTTTGTTGTGTAGCTTCATGTAGCTCTGCACGTTGTTTTGCGTATTGTCATTAATGCTAGTTTTTCTTGGTTTGGTGCATCTTGTCCTGTCATGCTGTTTTCAGATTTCTCATTCTATGTTCTGCTCCTGAGTTCCATTTCCATTCCTTGTCTTGAAAATTAAGTAATAAAAGTCATGCGAGGCATCAAATAAATTAGTATGGCTTTTTAGGAGCAAAGTAGTAAAGTATTTATTGTGAAGTAAACCATGAGAAATAGTGTAAGAGCATATTATAAGAAGACAAGAAATAGTAGTAGTGCTATGTAGTAGTGCTGCTGGTGAAGTCTCAAGTAAAAAGAAGCTTGTCTCCTTCTCTCCTCATTTATGTTCCTTATGTCCGTGCACAGTGCACAGACCAACGCTCGTGTCTCCTTGTACTTAATAAGACACTTTATACGCTTTAAGGCTAAAATAGGGGAGCATACGCTTGTGATATTATTATGATCCTTGTGCTGTTTTCAATGAGGAATTCTTGAACGCATTTAATGCAGTGGGTGGTTTACGAAGGAACAATGGATAATGTGGATACTGTGGTTGTATGTGTAATGCAATACAATACATTAATATTGCTACTACTGTGGATTTTATGTTATCTTATTACGCTTGTACTTGTACCTATAATAATATGGTTTCTTTTCTTGTACAATATGTGTGTGTATTCAGCTCACTTCAGTTTAGTGTAGAACTAGTGCCACAGTCTGAATCCCTTTGGTTGTCTCCCTTCTTTTTCGTGAATTATGCTACGGAGGAAAATTAATGGGGAGATAAATCACTAAATCTCCATAGAATTTATTACAGACTTTTTCTTCTGGACTGGACAAGACTGTATTTTATATTTATGTACTGGAGTGTACTTTAGCAGACTTTGTGATTTGTCATAGTTAACATTTCATATACCCCCGTAATATTCTATATAGTACACTGTACAACAAATTGTAAAGCATCGAGATCCTTTTAATCATTACCTACTATTGTTAAATTGGGTGCTTTCAGTTTGCTTCTAAAACTTCGGAACAGGAAATTAAAATATCGAATTTATTTGAACTCAATCAATTTAAGTATACTACACACTAAATAAACAATATACTTAGGCTATGTTAAAGAATATATCATTTCAGAATAATATTATGCAGTACCTAAGTACCTATATACCTACGTTTCAATAATGTTTGAATATAAAGTACAAGAAGTGATGTGCGTACCTGGCTCCTTTGTTTTTGCATTCCTATATACCTATAGCTATGCTACGCACAGCAATTCATGCAATTGTACTTACTTAGTTCTCTGAAAAATAATAGAATTAACAATTATATTGTACTGATACAACAACTAGATATTACGCACATCAAACAATAAAAGTGAAATGTAATAACTAGAAATATTTGGTATAGTAATTACATATTGTATGGTCGAGAATCATTTCTACATCATAAATCTTCATACTTCAAGGTTAACGGTATTTTTCACACATTGTTAGTATTTGTGACGCAGGTGGACGGATGATTCTGAGGAAAAGTATGTACTAAGTAAACACATATTTATTAACTTGCATGTTGAGCTTTTGTATTATTTACTCTACTTTTCTTTTCCCCTTAGCTATTGACTTTTTCTTGGAATGTATCACCGCCTCATCGACTTTTATGTAAAGAGCACACAGCCGTTTCATTTGAAAGTATTCTCAGCTACTAGACACTGAAGACACTAACAAGGATGATTTTGCTTTGCTTTTACAAACACTAAGAGAATCTTATATAGCTTCACTTTACTTTTCCAAGTCCATTTGCTTTTCCATTTTCTTGACTGTAATTCTGTGGTTTCGTGGTTCTTCTGCTTGAATCTCTATTGCTTTCCTCCACTTTACTCTACTTAATGTTACTTAGCTTTCTGCTGGGTTTGTCCTTTCTCTCTCATTCCCTCACTCATTCACTTTCTCTCCTTCGGAGTTGACTCGTCTTCATTATGAGATATACACAACACAGTGGCCATGCGATAGATAGTCGCAGCAAAGAAACATTAGCAGAAGCCCTTTCATTTTCAGTCTTTCCAATGCTATAGCTATAAGCAGACAGTTGTGTTAACCTTAGTTAACTTTCTAGGACGTACTCTAAATACACAGTTACTCTTCCCAGTCGATTAAAGCCATAGAGACTCACACAGAGACTAAAGAGAAAAGAGGATCCTTGTTAAACCATGGCCATGGTCATAGAGCGTAGACTTGAAGAACTGCTAGAATACTTACTCCTGCTTCTACCTCCACTTACTTACAGCATGTAGCTACACTTCCTGCTTTAAACCCTCACAGTGTGCTCCTGCTCACGACTATCTACATGTACTGTGTAAGTATATACACAACAATTCCCCAAAACCTTTTACAACCTAATAGAATGGTTTTCTGTTATAGCATGTCTGTAATGGGAGTAGAAGAGATAGAAGTACCCGTGCATTCATTTATTGTGCATATACAGCATACTGTACCTACTAGTACATAGGGATGCTATACAGAACTTACTTTGTTGTAAAGTGAGACATTCCGTCATATACACCAGTGACCAGTGTTGTGGTTGAAGATGAAAATTTTAGAGGAGTACAAAGAAGACAAACACTTATTGCCAGTGAGATGCCTACTACGTGTGGAGAATATTAACACGTATGTACACCAACCAAGTTTATGCAGCAAACAAATGTGAATACATGAAGGAAGTGTATAAACAGTATGAATATTATGTTGGCTCTGTACATTCACTACACTGTCTGTAGTAGGTAGTCCACCAAGATACATTACATAAAACAAGAGAAACTCAGGGTTAGCATTTATTTAGATTGTGTAAATATACAAAGCATCACTTAGGTATCTACTTTAGTTTGAGACTGAACTATTGTAGTGTAAGTGTAGTAGATTGTAGCGCATCGTAACGTTCGTGTAGCAGAATAGCAGGAGCAATGTGATGGTCGTCTTAAGTATAACGACCTAAGTGGGTTTGAGAACATCTCACCAAAAATCTTGAGGGAAACTAAAGTCTCGTCTTGCCAAAGCAAAGCACCACTACTATCTGCATTGGTGTAAACGTAATGAAATCTAAATAAGAAAGTTGCGCAATACTCTCTAACTACCAACTACTTTGCAACTGAACGGAAGGGAATAAAACAGCATTAGCCAACTTATTATATCTTTAACGATATTGTGCCCGGCTAGCTTCATTCCTATAACATTATACAATATACTTGTACACATCCACTTACCGTGTACCGTGTACTTTGTTTATAGGATGCTTGTTCAATGTTCAGCCACTGATATAAACATTGCAAATCACCAGAGATGAAAAAACAACAGTTTGGAGTGCATAATGTATAAAATATATAGAAATAGGAGTACATACATTATAGTGGTTTTGGGTATACATAAGATGTAACATTGGAGATTTAAATCTAATAAAAAATGCTCTTTTTATTAGCCCTTTGCTTTACCATACAAGATACATATACACACGTGAGTATTCCTATTGTATCATGCATGGTGCAATAATAGTAGCAGTAAAAGTAGGTACTCCACGTGTAGACATAATAATAGAGCAATGTTATTTTCTTTCTTACTCATCATCACAATGTAATTTGCTTTGTGAAAGTTTTACAACGCAATTTGTTTCTTAATGGATAATGAGGCTATAATGTGTTGATGTTAATTTTGTGTCAGAGAAAACATAAAACAGTAATAGAAATTAGTATCACCAAACCACAATAAGGCGGGTTGCTCGCATAATTTGAGCATCTCTTCTCTTGTCATAGATTCCAACACACTTTTCCTCCAAACAAACTCTCACATAAGTAATTATATTCCTTCGTTCTCCGTAAAACATAAACTTTCTCGTTTGAAGTAATAATAATATTAGTGTGTACGATGGAAAGTCTCCATTTATATAAACTTACTTAGATAGTACTTACTATAGGTACTATGTATACTTACATGGGCATTCTCTTTTATCTCATAACAGTAGCACAATCCAATTATGACAATTTTATAATTACTGTTATTAATGTACGAATCGCTTTCATCATACTCTATGTACATACCTACCTACTACTTACTTAATTATTGCTACAGATTTCTACATTGCATGTTGCAAGTCATAATGTAATAACTTACTCCCAAAGATTCCACGAAGGGAATAACAAGAGTTAACTGAAGACATGAAAAGTTTTGGAGAAATTCGTGATTGAATTGAACACAACAAAGTTAGAGTTAGTGGTGATGACAGTAGTTGTAGTTGCAGTGTCAAGAGAGTGGAAAGTAATCTTTGCCAGTACAAGTTTCATGTTACTAATTAAATAGGAAGGTTCAAGTAAAAGTAACACAAAAGTTTGAAGTTGTTGTGTTTGCGTTGTTGTGTAAGTGTAACTTTGTTGTAGTCATCCTTCGATCTTAACATGAATGTCATTCATGTTATGTGGTTCTCGTTTCAGTCTACAGGCTTAAAATATCTTGTTGCTTTGCTATGTATGTGTAATACTGATATATGTACCTACTAGTATTACAAAATGTGTGTCCACACTTGTATCAGGGTAGATTTGTGCAAAATTACTGAGTTCATGTAAATAGGTAATACTTTCATAGTTTGACATAATTTGGTTACCTGACTGTAGATTGGAACTTTATATTCCTATTTGCATATGAAAATATAAAGAGTCTTACTTTATGTACCGCTATATCTGTGTCCTGTGTATGCAGTAGATATGTTATTTACTATAATATCAGTAGTAGCACTAATACAAATATATTGTAGAATAAATTTGAACTAAATTACATTTTGTGGTTACCCAGTATTGAGTAAGTTAATTAAAGATCTAGTATTAGTTACTGGTTTTGTCGTTGTGGTGTAGTGATGCTTTGATCAAATGTATCAGCATTGAGATCAACGAATTTTCATATATTCAGCTGTCAATATTGGATTTACTGTAATTTTAAAGATTGAGTCCGTTTATTTTTAGGAAAATGGTGGGTGAAGGGTTTGAAGGCCTTATTATGAATACACTTGGGTAGAACATAAAACAAAAATAAAGTTTATGTATGTCCAAATGTCCAAATATGCAAGGGAAGTCTTTATACCTACTCATTGTTTACATGCATACGGAGATACGGATATAAAATATTATGTTTATAAATCCAGGGTGGATAAGACTCAAGAAAATATTGCAGCTGTAGAAAACAAAAACGTCACAATTCCTTCACGTAGCTCTCGAGAGTTTTATAGAAAATAAGATACACGAGTTTTTAGGTTAAGTGAAAGCAAAGTCAAAAAGTATTTCTTATCGGGATGTGCTACAAAGTTAAGTATGGGTATAAGTCGTCGTGTGTTTAAATGTGTACGTGGCTCATGCACATCCATATTTTTCCCGAGGCAAACAGTCAAAGTCAGCTCAAGTGGAATTGGATGTGAAAAGAAGAAAGTCAAGCTGTAAAAGAAGACATTATGGATTTCGCTGAGTCAGGTCAAATAAAATACAGAATACTATAGAAGAAAAAGTAGAAAAATGATGAGAAATATGCCCTTGCTCATGTTTGATATATCTGTACGTGTTATTGTATGTTATGTAGTCACACAAGGAACAAAATGTGAGAAATTTTTATGTCAAATGAAGTCAAGTGAGACCGTTTTAGGCATCAAAATATTGCCATTCTTGCAAACTTTCTTGTACGGAGCAATGAATGGTATCGCTTCGTTTTGTGCGTGTACTTTATTGCGTTCTATGCCAATACGTAAAGACCAAAGTGTTGTTGTGCTCACATTTTACGAGCAACAAAATATTTACTCGCGTTTTTACCAATATTTAGTAGTTGTATAACTGTTTTAAGACACCCATTGAGATCAACAATTCAAAATACCAGTTTACTAGCACCTACTACAAAATGTGCATGTTTTACAGACATGATTACATTTAGAAGCAATAGACTTAGAAATGACCGCTTGGTGAAGGATATCATGTATTAATAATTATACATATTTTTTATGCTCATGTATCAATCACATCAAGGTAAGTGCTGTATATATCTGTTGTAAAAAAATTCGAAATTGTTGAAAAATGTCTTGACTGAAAATTGGAAGATTTGTGGGCTGTTTGGGAAATTCAGATCTTATTCGTATCGCATGATTCCCCTGGAGCGAGTCCGGAAACCAAGAACGGACGACCAATTCAATCAATTTCTGCGTCCTCCCTTTATACAGATACAGAAAAACACACGCACTATCACCACCGGAGAAAGAACAGCAATACTGGGTGTTGGCAGATATTTTCTGATATGTTCCTATAGTGGATAGCATAAAAAATAGGAGTATTACGCTTGTGGGACGAAGGAGCATTAGATTTTTCAAGAGAAAATAGTCAGGGACGATCGGACGGCAAGGCAGCGAAGGAACGGCAGGATGGAACGAATGATTCTTATGATTTGTCATGGCGGTCACGCTTCCTGTGTTCTGCTGTATATGGTCCGGGAGTCACCGTCATATTTTCTACGTCCACTTTTACAAAACTGCTTGCTTCTTCTTCTTCTCTTCGGCAGGCAGTCTACGTGTCAACTATAAACTCCTCTTTTACTTCATGGTCATATACACGGGAAAGAGTCTTGTGCAGCCACAGCTTCCAATATCAGGAATAAAGCTCTGGAAGGTAGTTTCCTTTCGTTGTGTTAGTTAGACACAGAAGGTAGATAACGTAACAGCCCTTCCTTATTGGATTTATTTTTTATGAGTCCCACCGGAACAACTGACTACCATCTACTGCTCAATGCCTGGGGTTGGGGGACAACGAGAGACTACGTGAGTGAGTGAAACTTGAAAATTGCGATTTTGATGACAACACAATAATCATTTCAATGTACACAATGCCACTCACTCTCATAAAAGGAAGCAACTGTGAGAATTGCTTAAACAATCAACAACTTTTCTATCAACCTCATCCGCTCTTTTAATCCGTCTGTGAATCAAACCAATTCAATAGAATAGAAACTAATACGAGTAGATTCAACATAATATTGTCATAAAAGTCATCATGCAGCAACAATGCTACACTTAACTTATAAGATGTTAATTATGCCTACCTATATTATATTGTAGTTCGTGTTAGAATGAAGTTCAATTCTGAAATTGGATATCATATTGTACGCGTGAATATTTTATACATAGAAACACGTCTACATAGGATTTGTATTAAATAGACTGTCATTGGGCTGTTAAACAGTGATGGTACTAATACTAACTGTTAACCGTCCCTAATTCAATACTGCATTTTTATTGTAAGTAACATGTAGATTTCCTTTGAGGCATAATTCAAATAGGTGATATAACTGCAGATTTAACAGTGTAAAGGTTGTTGACATAACTTTGTTGGATTTACAAGTTCAGTTTCTTGTACGTACTTTATAAGTATAAAATTACTGCGTTTAAGGTGACAGTAGATCCAATTGATCGACAATTGTGTGATAGCAGTGCATGACTAATTTATAAACTTATAATATTACGGTATTTTAGTATGGTACTGTTTCAACGTTTCTAATGCCTCCTTAATACATTTGTACATAAGCTTGACAATAAAGTATCCTTGCAATACGATATCAAAGTATGCATCTCGATTAGAATCATAGCGTCAGAAAATGCATTCAACATGTCTTATGTAAGTACACCTGCCTTAGTTTTATGTCAAAATTAAATGAAATATTTAGCATTGGTGCATTAGTTGTGAAGTGTTTCTAATTTTGTGGATGAAGTGTACGTGTAAGTGCGACGAGGAATGGTAGGAGAGTGCAAATTGTATTGATCAAGTGGTATTTTGAAGACAATAAACTCATAGGAAGGTGTTTTTTTCTGACACAGCCAAACAAGTTCGGGTCAAGTTGATGGCATTGTACCATATACGAAGTAAAGAGTAAAACTGTATGATCTCGTGCCTTGTGTCCATTCATCTTATGAGCAAACCTATAATTTCCCCCTTCCTCCGCTTTGCTATACATTACATCAAGTGCAACGCCTTGCTTCGTGTGGTGATACGCGGTGTGGTGTGTTCTTCTTGTATTTTATATCCTGCACTGCAAGTCTCGTACTTTCTAGCTCTCCTCGGTGGCACTGACTCCAAACAAACTCCCCTTTAGCTCCTTTTGCCTTCTGAAGAAGCTATTTTTTACTCTGTTTTCTCTCTATCCTGACACAGACCTTGCAATTTATACACTATTCATCATGTTCCCTTGTCTAGATACTTGGTCGTCTGGCCAAAAAAATACTCTTCAGATGAATGAACTTGTTTTCTTCCTATTTGTCTTCAACTTTTGAATATATACGTCATCATAGTACTACTGCACACATCATCTCTATAAAACGTCTTCACAAACAATATTTATTGTAAAACATCAGTTCTCCTTCTTTCCACATGGCCCAGCATTTAAATACCTACCCACAACAATTCTAAAAACTGTTGATAATCCATACGCAACAAAATACACTCACCTCAACTTGAAAACTGAAAAAACACAAAGAGTAGGTTATATTAGAGGTACGTTAAATATTAAATGTAAAAGTACTTATACGTAATACTAACAACAAGTAATTCACTTTGTTAAAATCGAAGCTACGAACTCTTTTGCAATTCTAGCTACGAAAACAAATGAAGATTCGACTTTCGAAAGTTCTCTACAAGGACTTGTACTTCATTTGACAATGAGTGTGATACAATAACAAAGAGCAGATCTCGAAATGTTAATGTTGTGTAACACAACTCAATATTATGACGTAAAGTCAGGTAGTTAACGCTCCTGGTGTTGCTATTGAACCGAATATTACAGTAGAAATGTGTTGAAAGGGAATACAAAAGCCAAATGTAAAGAATTGAAAATGAAGCACATTCACATAAGTAACTTTTAGTAGTAGAAACAGTACATTGAATATAGTATAGTATACATTGACATCCATATCTATAAACAGGCACAGGTTGTACACAGTACACATACTACAGGTATTATGTTTGAACTCGTCTATGGAATAAAATAAATAATATTAATACCTATATGTATTCATTAGGCCAAAAGAAACTTTTGTGTGTATAAAAGAGCTCAAAAGCATATAATTGGTATATGTGTAACCTTTTCAGCCATTGTGGGCTATTGCTGTTGTGTACAAATTGAATTGCATATAAAGTCATCATGAATGGCAGTAATGGCACCGAATAGAATGTACCTACATATTGGAGTACACATGTGAAGGAACGGAAAGGGCATTCTGTGTACACAAATCATTATTTCTGTTGCTACTTGTACATTCTGTTGTTGTGTTCCTCCATCTTCCTTTGAAGGAACTTTGACGAGTATTTTGACAGCTTTTCTTCTTTATTCCACTAAGGAGAACTACTTAATTTTTCTTACGAGTCGAGGTTATTATTATTGTTACGATGCTTCTGCCTTTCATCCTACTATGTACAGCCTTACGGTTAGCAATGTGAAAGATTCTCACTTGGTACTTGGTCCGTGTAGTTTACTTCCTTTTACATGACTTTTGTCATTGTAGATTGACGAGATGTTCAAGAGGAACAAGTATAAATGTCAAGTCATCCTTCTTGATCGTACCGACTTACTTATTGTTAACGTGACTGTAGATGGACAGATTAAAGTTCTATGCTGTGCAGATAATAGTTCATCTAAGATTCAGTACAATGTGTGTAGTGTACAACAAAATCAGGACAGATTTCTCGGCTGATATGCTTAAAAGCTTTTCAATATTCGAGCAGTTGTCGCTGTGCATTAAATGGACAATTATTATGAACAATTTTTACAATAATGATTCCGAGTGTTAAGAAAAGGTAGAAAATAGTCACGTGTACAAATTACACCTAGTACAAAACTTATACTAGGTATGTGTAGTTACTAGAAGGGTAAAGGTGTGTATTACTTGAACTACATTTTCATGCTTATGGTTTACTATGGGCATGTAAGGATTTCATTTTGATTTTATTGGTTGATTAGCTGCTAAAAAACGTCGAGGAAGGGTTGTTCATAAATAAAATGAGAGTGAGCATGAGAGAGTCGACTGGAGAGAAAGTCTTTATATGCCATAAATCCCACCGTTTCCATTCTTTTCTGAAAGAATTTGAAATTTTTGCTGAAACATGTGTTTCCATATGACGAGAAAAATGTAGATTTCACGAAGGTCATATTTCGTAAATCGTGTACTATTTCCCCTCCCTCCTTCTGCAGAACTTTAATATTATTAGTATCACTAGCATCTCTTCCTCATGATGCTATTCATATATTTAGCACCCACATTGTAATAACCCCGGAGCAGTGTAGTGTAGACATCATACGCAATGGAAGTTATCTGTGCCCGTATTACATTCATTCTTCCTACCCACCTATTAGAACTAGGTACTTACAAAATATTGCATCACATATCACAGCCTTCGCTTTAAACGAACGAAATTCTGTTGGTTACAGAATATTATATTGTTATACAAGAAATTTCTATATAGGAGGTACTTTCTATCTATACTTTGTTACGTTGTATGTATAGTACCTTTTACACTATTACGATTCCAGGGTTGCCTGTGTCTGTGTGTGCTGGCCTGCGGTATTGTGTCCTATGGTGAATTGTGTGGTTTGACATGGTTGCAGTTGTCAGGAAAACGAGAGGCCCGTTAATCAAAAGAAAAGGACAGACGAATGGGACAGAGAAAATATTGGTGCTAGCAAAAGAGCTCCTGCGGATATACAAAAGAGGAAGTGACTCTTATCGCCTTCACAGTCCCCATATTATCACAACGAACTTTCCATGCGATTCATTCTTGTTCATTAACATGCTTCTCATTCAAGGTAGCGTGCGTTCAGAAATAAACTTATCTGCGAAATTTCTTTGTGGAAATTTTTTCCCGACACAAGTTATCTCCACGCTAGACTAAAAACAAAGGGAAGATCTCAAATGGAGCATCCGTTGTGTTGTTATCATTTTATGGTGGTGGTGGAAAAGAAATTGTCTGTTTAAATGTAATATGTATAAACGTATATGTAAGAAATAAATCAAGTCACTTCTCCACTACCACAACTACAACCATCCTGGAGTTGTAATAGTAGAACCAGTTGTAAGTGTTAAGAATTTCGTCTCTTTTCTAGTTCCTAGTCGTTTTACTCAAATACTACTACCAGGCCAGGTACATACATACCTATATCTTCACTAGAGGCACTTATATATGACACGAGGAAAAAATATACGACGGGAATAGAAACACGCCCAAGCAGCAGCACATGTAGAAATGATATCATAATTGGTTCATGAGCCTCGAATTCACTAAGAAATCTGTTACTGA
>JAQFYB010004459.1:0-16226 GCA_034694085.1 Pogonognathellus longicornis
AAGCGTTTGAAAGCAATAGAGTTTGCATCAAGCAGTTCTTATGTAGTTGATCTTAATAGTCTAGATTAATATATTAATGCTCAACGTGTAATGTTGTACACACGTACAAGCAATTAATAGAAATTTAAATAATACTTACTATAGAAAAGTTAGCAATTGTTCAGACCTTTTACACTACAGTCAGACTCTTTGTGCTACAGATCAAAATGTTTACGTAACATAGCAAAGAGTTTTAATTTCACGAAGTATTGTTATCTCATTTATATATCTTTGGAAAAATCTCAAGTTAAAATGTTTACATGCGTCTCAATAAAAAGTATATTTCCTGAGAACAAGCACAGTCATTAATTTCCAATTGGAAAGCATTATATGCATTATGCATCTATATTAATGCAGATATAAACTTAAATCAAAGATAAAAAGCTTAATTTGGATGCTAATTTTTTAACATTGCAACGATATATTGTATGATAGTGATACAGTGCACTAGTTCTTTTGAGTTTGGATTATTTATCAAATGTATTGATAGATAGGGGGTGGAGGGATAGATACAGCTTGCAGAATAACTCTAAGTCATTTTAGGGTATAACTGAATTTTACTATAATACATTTGTTTAAAACTTTACATCGAAATTTGTATAATGGTAAACCAATAACGTTAAGTGTTTAAGTAAATACTCTGTCTACAAGCTGTTGCCGTGTTGCGATTCCTGCGGCAGTAATAGACGAATTTAGCCCATTAACAGTTTCATTGTAAATATCCATTTCCGGTTGAAAAGATTCATCCTCTCGGAGTCTCAGTTTACGCCTAAGATTGTGGAGTACACAACATGCAATAACAATTTTGCACACCTTGGCAGGCGTATAGCATAGATTTCCTCCAGTTTTATCCAAACATCGAAAAACAGATTTTAGAAGACCAATACAACATTCCACAATTTGCCTGGTTTTTTTTAATGAATTGTTATAGTTTCGTTGTCCATTACCATCCGGTTCTGCAAACGGAACAAGCAACCATGGCTCGACTGGATAACCAGAGTCACCTTTTTAATCATACATAATTATTATAGCAATTAATAAGTCGTTATTTTAATTACGTGTGATCACAAATTTCCGAAATAGAGTAATATGCATCAAATGGTATTTATATGTACCAATAAGCCAACCGGAGGGAGAATTTTGAATAAAACTGTGCCGTAAGTTGGAATTTTCCCAAATAAAAGCATCGTGAGCACTGCCACCCCATTTTGCAATAACGTTAGTAATAATCATTTTTGAGTTGCAGACAATTTGCACATTTATGCTGTGTCCTCCTTTTCTGCTAACATACATAGGAGCTGTTGCCCCACCAGGAGAACGTATTGAGATCAATGTTCCATCTATAGCACCAATTATTGAGGGAAAGCCGTAGATATTGTAAAAGTCTTGTTTTGTGTTGTTAATTTCATCTTGGTCGGTTGGAAATACTATGAAACTTTGTGAATGTTGACACAAAGCGGTCACAACTCGTTTAATGCAACCGGATATTGAAGATTGGGCAAGAGATACTAAATCGCTAACATCGTCTTGGAATGACCCTCTAGCAAAAAATCTAAGAGCACCTAATACTTGAACATGTGGGGGGAGGGCGTGATTTCTGTGGGTCTTTCTCTGCAGAAAAGGTTTGCAAAGGGTTATGATCTCAAGAATAGAATCCTTTGGAAAACGGTACTTTTTTATCAAATCTTGATCACTTAAAACTTCCAAGGGATTGTTCATATCTTTAAAAACTCTGTCTCTATAAAGTTGTCTTCGTGATCTCCAGGACAAATAAGTAATGTAACTGGCCATTGTCGTAAAATTAGCACAAATGACAAAATAATTCGATATTTTAAGATTGTTTGCAGTTTTAATGGTAATGTTTTACACTTATAAGTACCCTTTCATGGATCGTACATTTACGAGTGCATTTATGATTTTCTTTACGATAAGATGGTTAGAAAATGCAAGAGATCGCAAAGTTACGATTTAGAAGTTTAAATTGTAAATCGTATCGTAACTAAGGATCGTGTTGCGATCGTAACTTACAATGCATCGAAAATGTGAACAATCGTAAAGTCGGTCTTAACTCTACGATTCTCATGTACGATGTTTCGAAAATGGGCCCCCTGGAAGATAAATATTCCACAAAAATACAAAAGTTAGTGGACAACTGAAATATTTATTCTCCCACCTAAAATACTGTATTAGGATATTGGTACTTTATACACCTACCTCTAGTACATAGTCCTATTTACGTGTGTATTCAGAATTCGGATTCTTCATTATTATTATAAAATGTGTGTTATTAGTATTAGGATAGTGAACAGTATTATTTTTGTAGCTTGGCTGATATGAAGTCCATGTGTAGGTCTTAATTTTCAGATGTTTAGAGTATGCGGATAACCCCCATGAACTATTTAATAGAGCAACATTTTCCACAAACAGGTTACACTAAGAGAATAATATCACGCTACGCGATGTACAATCTCTTTTAGGAATACTATACCACTTTGCTTATAAATGTTGCTTGTTAATACATGGAGACTCCAACTCTGTCTCCAAGTAAGGATTTGTTTAGTAACGGGCATCTCTAGTATTCTTTATAGTATGCTAGTGTGTTGTGCGTATTACTTGGACTTGCATCTGCGAATGCGATTTCATTTGCTTATTTCACTCATGGTAAAAAGCAGAGCTCCACATTTCTACACTTTACTTCCTACGTGGCATTCTCAGCCGAAATTGGATTTATTCTCCTTCCTGAATTACTCAGTGTCCTATTTTAATAGCACCATGCATATTGGTTTAAATTTCGACCGATGAAAATTTAAAAGTGAGCATGCCGTATATACGAATCTTGTCGTGGTCCAGTTGTTGACAACATCATTGGAGTTTACGCTGTAGTCATAAAATATGTCATGTGAAAGTTAAACTGTGCAAGTTGCAGTAGGTATGTATTACTAGTATTTTATAACTCACTATAGGTATATTAGTTACTAACTACTACCAATATATTATAATATTATGGATTGCAAGTTGTTAATGTTTATAAGCTAATTTTTAACTTTATTATGAAAGGTTTAAATACGTTGGGTACCATTACAATCAAATCTTCGCTGCAGTTTGTCAACTACATGGATTTACATGTTTTGAAATACAACTCAGGTTTGTACAAAATATTATCGGTCCTGATGTCAATTTTCTAAGAAATTGTGAATACTACATATTTCCAAAATAAATGGATTTCAATTTGTTTTCTATTTTGAACTATGTATTTCTATTCACAGCAATCAACAATCTGTTACGCTTGGCGTTTTCCTACAATCTGCAGTCAAAACATCTGCAATTCTTATTAAGCTATTCAGTGCCGCAACATGGAGTTATATTTTTGGACAACATTTTGAAGAATCATCTTTAGGACATTTTCAAGCTATAAGAAGGGGCAGTAAGTGTATTGACAATTTTATAATTTATATAGGCCGTATTTGTATAGCTAAGAGTCGATACCTCGACCTCGACCATGTACAATTTTACTGTGTTTTGCAAATAATGTCCCACTCCCTTAAAAAACAATATTTTTATGAAAATTGGTAGGCAAAATTGTTAATACTCCTTTGTGAGATTACAGTAGGCATTAATTGTAATTAGAATATTACTCATTTATAAGTGTAGTAAGGCCTCCAATTACATAAAAAACAATCACCTTCAACTATATCACCAATAAAATGTTTTTTCATTTTGTTTAAAAAATAAAGTAAAATGCTACGGAGTTGATATAGTATGCTCAATTACTATATGAAATCACCTCAATAAATTGAATCGTCAAAATTTTGATTTTTAGCGTACAAATGTCAATTTTTTTATTAGTGTCTTACAAACATCCAGCCATTACTAAAAGGATGATTGTATTTAAAAAAATAGCCCATATTTAGTATTACAGAGTGATTTCTAAAAAATATATAATTTCCGTTTGCAATAATTTTTTAAAATCGGTAATTTTTATGCCGATTAAGAATGTTTCTGTAATCCTAGGCAGTTTTAATAGGCGAGTTATGATTGGTACTGCGGATGGTTTTGCCGGTATATTGCATTAAGGGTTTCGATGGCATTACCACTTTGTTTTCTCGCTAAAATGTAGATAGCAGAACAACGGAAGCAGAGGACGCACTGCACCATCATTATTATAATAGAAAAAAACTACCCGTTGCACGGGTATTCTTAAATTATCAGTGCAACCAACAAGCCAAGTCTCCCTAGAACAATAGTTAATCCTAGCTGGGGTTCACTCCCAAAAGCTGTAGAATTTGTTTAAGGAAAATGATTTTGCTTTGCAGAATGTTAATTTTAGTTAAAAATTTTCTTAGAGAACTTTTCTAGGGCTGAACAAAGTATCAACGTATGTTAGACTAAAGAAATAATAATGTTCAGCCCTAGAAAAGTTCTCTAATAATATTTTTAACTAAAATTAACATCCTGCAAAGCAAAATTATTTTCCTTAAACAAATTCTACAGTTTTCGGGAGTGAACCCCCGTTAGGATTAACTATTGTTCTAGGGTGACTTGGCTTGTTGGTTGCACTGATAATTTAAGAATACCCGTGTAACGGGTAGTTTTTTATAGTTGTTTATATTAAGAAATTTACTTAAATTACATAAATTCACTTCAACCAAGTCGAAAAACTTTGATGTAGTTCGAAAAAGTTACTTTGAATTCAAGTCATTTGAATTTGATTAAGGTCATTAGAATTCAAAGAAGGTCATTTGAATTTAAAAAAATGTCATTTGAAAGATAAGATCCGACGTACTATATTTATTTTATTAGTAAGGATAATAAAAATAATGTTATTTTTATTAGTCATTACCCGATGAACATTCACAATCGGCGTTATGATGGCAAAGTGCAGGTAGGACTGGCGATTTGCTGGCGATTGAGAAAAGCCAGCAATAACTATGCAGTGATGGTATTTATTATGGGCCTATACTGGTGTGGTGTTGGCCAAAGGTATTGGTTTTGCCATCGATGTATCGATGCATTTATAATAGTTGCAATTCCAACATTGCCAAATATAACTACTGGCGATGCGCTGGCCCTTCATTACCTAGCCCGCAATAAAAATCAAACATGAGCAAAAATAGTTGTAATGGCAGGAATCTCACGAATAGATATGGGAGTGGAGGGCCTCAATTGCCATGGTCTTTGTTGATGGTGGCTTCTAGTAGTTGGATTTGGTTGTGTAAATCGGTATGAAATTTGTGTGTTGAATAAGCCGTGCGAATATATTAATTGTTGGTTGGCAATGCTCACCTTTAAAGCACCACAAGGTTCATATAATCCGTCAGTTAAATGTTCAGCGATTAGTGATATTGCAGATCATGTGTCAATTAAGATATAAAGAGTTACACACCTTAATCTTCTAATTCCGGAGTAGTGTTTAAAACGTCGAATTCTATGAAGTGGGACATGAGTGGTAAAAATATTGGAGAACTCTTGTTGTCTTTGAGCGAGTTCACGCTCTCGATTGTTTGTTTAAATCTGGTTTGGGATCTTTATTCTGATTATGAAGAATGGTTATTAGTCTTGTGATACTTACACCATGTACCTTTTTATCTGCTATTTGCTTGTAAGTGGCCTTTCGTGTTGCAGTTATAACAGCGAACATCTTGTATCTTGATCGTCTGTCATGTAACGAGAGCTGGGTGGTTGTTGTGAGTCAGTTATTGCTATCTTTTTGATAAGAACTTCCAAATCATCAATGCGCTTTTGCTGTGGGTCTTCTCTATTGTACAGCTTCCTAGCTGTTTGCAATTTTTGTAGATGTTCCAATCAACCTTCCTGTGTTGCGAAATTTTGGCTATAAGTATTTTTGTAATACTCCAGACTCAAATTCTGTAGGATGTACTATTATTTTCTTGACCAGGCCATTCCTGGATTTACGATTTCTAACAGCTCAAACATTTTTTAGAAGTAGTCTTCTATGGGCTGATTTACATCGTGCATTGTGGTCACAATTTACCTCTGTCGTTTCCGGAGTCCATTTTCCTCTACCTTTATGGTATACCATTCTTGGATGTTTGCTATATTTTTCTGGGTTCTATACCAATTTTTAAAATTGTTGGGAAAAGAGCACCTAAGGTGTCGCTTTTCCAGTCATTGGCTTTACCAAGAGCGTCATATGACTTAATCCAGTCTTCGACCTCATCCTTGGCTGGATCATATGACTGAAGTGCCGATTGGGCACTTAATTTGGCAGCCATTCTGTTCCTGCTGAAATGTGGAGTTGTGAGAGGAGTTGTGGGAGGTTTTAGTACTTGGGTTGTTCCTGTGGAAACTGGTTCACACAGTGATTATTCTGAGACTGAGCGTTCACATGCTTCGTTGGCCTTCGTTGGCGGTTGGTTTGGAAGCAGTAATGGGAATTAGCAATCAAGCAGGCCAGCAGCTTTTGTTTCACTGTGTGGTGGTGTTGTGGACATGGGGCTACTCGTGTGTGCGTTATTAGAGTAATAGGCAGTACTGGTTGTAGAAAAGATGTTGGACGGTGTGGACAGGTAAGCTGTCTGCGTTGTCCGTTCTGCGAGCGAGAGAACAGTCTTTAAAACGACAGCCGTTTTCTAAAACAATTGTTCCTAAATCAAGTTCTGTGTAAATGTTTAGGCAATTAAAGGGGTATTGAAAGTGAAATTTTTTCCAAGAGAGAAGAGTTTTTGATTTTTGCCATTTAAACATGTCATACTCCTTAGATTGTGAATGAAAGGAGAATTTAATTTGAATAAAACACCTGATACTGAAAGTGCAGTTTTTACTATTATGGTTGAACCTAATGACCCTGGTTTTATTCAGCATGACTAAAAAAGGCTTTTTGTATTGAAATCGACCGGACGTGACGTAAAATGTTGTACTGTTCAGCTAAACTCCTTTATTTGTAAAAGATATTACAGCTTTGCTTATATGGCTATAGTCGCTTTATGGTTATGAGACTATTTGCTGTGTAAATGATTATTTTTCTACTGTAATAATTTTACAACGCTAATTACTTTTAATGATACACAATCCAACTTACTACTGACCTCAGCCATGTAAAACAGTGTGGAGTGTGCTTAAGTGTGTACTGTTGGTAACATCAACTGAATTCAATAAATGCGATAAAATCCTTAGTGTAAAATACCAATATTTGTAGCGAGTACGAGTTTATACAACACACACTTTGTTTAAATGCTGCCTTTTATGACAATCTACACGATACCTATGTATGCTTTTTCTATAACTATTACTGGTTGTACACTTAATGGTGTGTGGAAACACAACTAAAGAAAAACACTTCACAATTGTTATGAATTTTTCTATTTCGCCGTACGTTTTTATGAGTACTTAGAAATAACACGTGGTACTCACCATGACCAGATAATCCCGATAATTAAACCGTGGTGTAGCTGGTCGTTATTCTTTGAAGACAGGAATCAAGCAGGTTGTAGTTGGGTCGAATACCACAGTTCCGGATTCTCTGATAACCGTGGGTGGACAAAACTTGTTACCTCGCTCCTGAATGTTGAACTTGGAGAAATATCTTGTACACTATTTCAAGATTTTTACTAAAAGGTTTGACTTGAAAAACTGAAAAACTGAAAATATTTTTGAAGCAGTGAAATAGATGTTAGGATGAAATCATGAATTGGAACATCGAACAGGATGAACTCGCGGTACCAACCGTGTTCTTGTGGATCCGCGGATTTGCTTCAATAGGTGGACTTTATACTTAATTTCTTTTATGAAATTTAGGTATTTAACTAATAACTTGTGTGTTTTTCAGTTTCATTAATAATAACTTTTAATGAATATATTACGCCAAAGTCATTCATGTAAAGTTTTTATACTTTAGTGTAGCATAGGATTTTATTCCAATGAAAGCTGAGTATGTGTATACAATTTGAATCTATTGCAACAGTACTGAAGTTTACGTTGCGATGCATCTACTATTTATACTAATTTTACTAAATTAATAACTGTCATACGTTTATATCAATGACCAAAAGGTTCTTCCTGTATCTTCCTGTAAAGCAAATCGCAAACAAAAAGGGTTTTCGGGTTTTCGTTTAACGCATGGATATTTTATTCTAACTTGTTGAGTTTTATTATAAAGGAGTTTTCCACACGAAATGTTTCAATTGTGGTAAATTCCTTTTCCGAAGGTGGCTAATTGTCCTTTCCTTTGTAGTTCTTCACTGTCAAATACACAGTTTCCAACTGATTGATCGTAGATCTTCACCTCAAGATATTGTTTCAACTTGATGCTCCATCGTAATTTTTTTCCCTCTGGATCAAGTTGATCTTCGGTATGTTGATCTAGGATCAAATCAAAGGAGTTGGCGATCATAATAGGGATGGAGTGCATTTGTGCGACTGAGGTAACGGTGTGGATAGCTGGTACAGAAATGGTAGATAATATGTATGTCCCTGGTGTTGGGTGTCTTATTATGTATTCGTGTTCATATGATAATGCTCATGTGGTAATCTTAAAGGCATAGTCATATGTGTTTGCTGTGGTTATACAAAATATGTAATATAAGAAATAAGTCATAGGATGTAATATTTTTGGTGAACGATTTTCAGTTTTTGAGTTCGACCGTGAGAGTGTGATTTAATTTTTTTAAATAAAAATTGTATTGTAAAAAGTATTGTACGCCCCCGGATTTATGGTATTAGTTTGTAAAGATTGCTTAAAGTATTGCGTTTTCTCAACGGAGGCAATTGTTGTAATTGTTGAAGGATCAAATTGTCGCCCTGAAATGTCCCGGACATGACAAATTCGTAAATAAGATTTGTTTCAAATACCTGGGATTATTTGATCGATTGTGGCGGCAGCTGCTTGTTTATCTGCCGTCTTCTGAGAGTTTTATAACTGTATAAGTATTATTACAGTATAATTTCGGACTTCGGGATGAAGTTATGAACCTACAATCCTTATAATTTCGGGATGAAATTATCTTATAACTTCGGGATGAAGTTATGAACCAACAATCCTTTTAATTTCGGGATGAAATTATAAATGAAGCTTAGACTGTACTAGGAAGCTGTATGGTTAAAATACTTGGTTTTATTCAAGAAGTGAGTTCGGTTACAATGGTAAGATAAAACTAATTACTGTCAACTGATACATGGTAAACGTACTTAATAAGATTATGTATTATCCAGTATTGGCCTAGCTACTGGTATTTTATCTTGGTTTTTGCATCCATCCCAAAGGAATTGGTCGAAGAGAGTGCAGTGTTTAATTGTCTGATACTCGTCAAATGGGTACGTTTATTTTTACGATTATTCTTTTTTCGGAGTAAATACAACTTGCGATAGGAATTTCTTAATAAACGGTTGAATTTAGATCTTTGATGGCCATTGTGTAGCCATCTTTGTTATTACCGGACTCCAGTAATTTAATTAGATCGTTGTGATGTACGACTTTGAAGGGAATTCACTTATTTCTGCAGTAGCTGAGGATGTCGTTGTATCGGATAGCCTGAACTACCCAAAGAAGGTGCTGAGTTTATTGAACGGTCAGCATCATAATTTTTGTCTTCTTTTGAGTTCTTTTGATGGGAACGACTCCTTCATTTCGGAAAGCAACTAATTTGCAAATATTGTTTTTAAATTTGTCTAAATTGTGTTTAATTTAATTTGTTTAAATTGTGTTCTAAAGGGGCAAATTTTAGGCAACGATGTTTCATTTAATTAGGTGCCGATGGTCAGCGTTAACTTCACTTGTTACAGAGTTCATATAATTTGTGATGGATTCCGAATTTTGAATCAATTCGTTTATGTCCGTCTGTGTAGCTAATCCGAATGTTGCAGCCATCCTTCTCCTAACCAAGTGCCGAATCCTCGTTGGAATCTTAAGTCAATTGGGTAAGGGCTGATTTTGGGGGTTTCTGTAGGATTTATCCATCATCGCCTGTGATTGTGTCGTGAAGCACAGTCGTTGTAGTCACCAAATAGTGAAGGTTCATAAGGTGAGTTTGTGTTTGATTTGCATGAACATGTTTAATTCTGTTACTAGTAGGTGATCGCCAATTTCAATTAAATTGTCGACTGCAGTTTTTATCATGATACAGTCAGCGTCTGTTGTCCGATTTTCTTGAATGTAGTCTGCGAGTATTACGTCAAAGATGTGGTGTATATCCGGCTGTTCGATTGTAACATCGTAGAAGATGGAGATTGAGTTTTCATCAAGGATTTTGTTTTCGATTTTCTTCGTGTAGGCTCCAGTGATTATTCGTAATGGAGGGTCACATATTGTGGTTGTCATTCAGAGAATAAGAACGTGGAGGGCGTAAAGGGTCGGCATCTGTAATTTTTCAAACTGGGACTGGGTGCTAAGTTTTGCTGCCATTTTCTTTTTCGATGGTGGTGTCGGCGGAGTTGTTGCTGAAGATGCTGCGCCTGGTGAGCTACTTCCTGTAGCGGCGGTAGGAATTTTGAAACTGGCGGCAGCAGTTCTGCTTCTTGTACCACTGCCTGGAGCGGCTGCAGCAGTTACGTTAGTTAAAGGTGTTACTGTGGTGATGTTAGTAATTGGTGCAACTGATGTTACGGTGGTAAAAAAATAACTGGTGTTACGGTAGTGGTATTAACAGGTATTACTGTGGCTGTAGTAACAGGTATTACTGTAGTAATGGTAGTGACTGGTTCTACTACAGTTGGAGCAAAGAAACGGACTGCAGGAATGGTCGTAGTTATTACGGTTGCTGCTGTAGTGGTGACAGTTGGCAATGCTGGTTTAAGAACGATAATTAGAGCTTGAACTTCGGACTGTTATAGAATGGGTTCTACTATGGAGTCTTCGTCGTGAACACTCTCGGAAGGTATAGTTGTATCGGAATGCGGAGAGTTAGGACAACTGGGAAGCGGTTTTATTCGAGATAACAAGGAAGTTAGGGCTACCTCAGATTTGACAGGAATAGAATGTCTAGGGTCCTGAATGCTATCAAACTTGTTTAATTCTTCTCGTTCGAAGATTTCTATTTCCCTTACTAATTGATTTGGTTGGTTAAGAATTCCTGAACTACTGGCCTCAGCTGTAGGGCTGGGAATAGTTTGAGAGTCAACCGATAAGATATGATCGGATTGACTTTCGGACTCGGTGAGCGAGTAAGACAATTAAGCTGTCGGTAATGAAGTACTCTGCTTGGTTCGGCAAAGGTGATTGTAATGCAGTCTGACAAGCTGCAGCCTTTTTCTAGCACGATGGTACCTAAAGGAATCTCTTCTGTGCTATAGATGCAATTATATGGAGTTTGGCTATCGGGGAATAAATTCTTAATGAATAATTTTCGTTGGTTTACACACAAGCAGCTAGCAAGGGAGATGTACCTATTGCCACCTTAGTGTGTAGTATCAGTAAAACTATTAAAAATGTGACTAGAATACAGCGTGTACTGATCCATACGGAAAAGAGAGCTTAAAAATGAATGAAATATAGAATATGTTTAAAATGATGAAAGTGAAAATGTACCAGGAAATTTAAAGGTTGACATATAGGCCACCTTAATCTAAAAACTGATAATGATTATACATTTCTTTTCGTTTTAAATTGACCGAACGTAACGCAAAATGTTTTACGCTGCGGTAGTGTTTGAAGTTTTATAATTGATTCAAAGCTTGTTAACAGTTTTAATGAAAAACTTTGTAATACCGAAGCTGTGAAAATGAAATGGCTACAATTTTACTTTTAAAATCCCACTTGTGGTGGTTGCGCTGTTTGTTTGATAAACTTAACGGTAATGGGATTGACCCTTGAATTGATGGATAAGTTTGTATGAATTGAAACTTTTAATAGAAACTGATACTATACATGTTTATACTGTGTATATAAAAGAAATCTATGAACATATAATGTCGCGCTTGTGTACCCTGGGAAGAGCAACTCAAAGGCTAAACGTGTCTATGTTAAACGTAGTAGTGTTTAAATGTATTTTGAGTAGAATACGAACACCGACCTGCAGTGACTCATATACTACACTTGTTCAGACAGATGTATGCCTTAGGATTGCCATGCACAACATACGTGTGTAGCTACGTATTACGAGTGATGCTTTGATGATAATTTTCTAACTCGTCTTGTGTATGCTTATTCGAAATTTGCTACTAATTTCAGTCAAATGTATGTATAGAAATATACACAATGAAGAAACAATTCACAAATACGAATTCCTATTTTGCTTTCCTCTTCGATTGAAGAATAAAAGGTCAGAAAAACGTAGATCCTTACCGTACCAGGTAATCGATAATTAAATCACGGAATAGCTGGTGGAAATTGCTAAACCAAACAAAACGTCAATGTGGGGAATGCAACGCGAGACTCGGTTGGAGTCTAGGTTGGCACAAGAGGACTTTTTTGCTCTGCCCCACAAGAGTTTGAAAAATTTTCTTTTATGAAAATGTAATCAACTTTTCACTTGTACATTGTAAGGCACTGAAAATATAGAAGAAGCAGGAAAAGTGGACCCGGTTCGAAGGACCAAATTGTTGGTCGGAACCGGCCTGAACTAACTTAGTGTGTAAGGCTAAGGTTTATTGGTGCATTCTCCTTGGGTTGGCGTCATATACATAATTTTAGTGGTAGGACGGGAACCAACCTTAGTTCAGTGGGATGGGTCCGCGATTGGCTTCTTCTGTGTTTCCTGTAATTTCTTTTATGAAATTTGGTAAGAAATGAATTTCGGTGTTGTAATTTAAAAAGGGTGTATAATGTGATGGTATGATTTTATTTTCTTAAAGTGAAAATGTGAGTGTGTGCTTGAACAGAGTTAGAGTCTCAATGTTCACAATGTACTGAATAATTACATGTTAAAATTCTGATATTTATACAAATTGGAATCAATAGAATAGTGTCATACGACTAATTGAAACTACCAAAGGTTACTTATTTACTACCCAGTATCTTGTATCTCTATGTAATTAAACTACATGTATTTTGCAACCCATGCGAAAATACAATTCTTTAATAAAACCTATTTTTCTTTTTCAAACCGTAGGTTGTCACATGTAAAATGACATCTTCCTTATTTAGGTATGAGTATCTTATAGGTACTTAATATTTAAATAGGTACATAACTTTAAAGATCATTTAATTTACATACATGAACACATGATTGTGAAGAGGACACGAATTGGCCCATACAAGTTGCGCGTCTTTACATTTAATTTAATAAGGAGAGCAAGATAATGTTAACCCAATATAATAATAGAGTGAGTTGACAAGACTACTTTTAAGATGAGAGAGTTCAAATGATACGCGTATTGAGTGAGTCAACTACTGCGTAGTATTTGCAACTGCCATGTATGAAATGAAAGAGAAGTAAATTATACTGGTTATTGCTAATTTACTATACATACTACATGAACTTGATTAGCATAATAAGTTACATACTAATATTATAACATAGAAATAGTTTCTACTAAGAGATCACAACTTTTGTGATCTTGATATTTTTAAGTTTCCCGAAAATGAGTGAATGATGTAAACACAGGTTTACATCACTCACTCATTTCACTTAACTAATTAGACATGCAAAGGTGGACTTTGCATGCTTCAAGCAAGCAGGTGTCTGGAGACAAACACCCGCTTTGAACACACACAATAACACAGTGTGTTATGTGTGCGTTATGTGTGTGGAAATACACACCTAATGAATGTCAAGGTAAATACGACTTTGCCTTGACAGTAATTAAAGGGACTTGGCCTTGCCCACTCCCTCAACACACAACAAATCGGTTGTTGTGTGTAAACATTACATTTATCTGACAGCGAATCATCACTGTCAGATAAATGAATGTTGACCCCAAGCCATCCCATGGCGCCGGAAAGCCGGGCTCTTTGTTTACCTCGACTTCCAAGGTCGAGGTGGACACAAAATTAATTAAGTCGGAACTGGACCTTTGCCTGGACAACACGTCTGAAGAAGAAGCTGGAGAACTTACCTGTGTGCTACGACTGTGATTTGAGAGTAAGTATCAAATCACCCATTTTCAGTGCTGTGGCTTCAGAACGTTGTACTACTACAGAACGAACTGTAAAAATATTACTCCATAATCTTTTTACAGAACTTTTGGAAATCCCTGGAACCCGGATTCGGACTTCAAAACCCACCCGCCCTTTAAACTTAAATCCCTCACAACCTTACCCCGGTTTTTACTACGTACATGCTACATACATGTTATAGATGTGACGACAAATTCTCATATAACAATATGTACATACATGTTATAGATGGGACGACCAATTCTCATATAACAATATCTACATACATGTTATAGATGGGACGACTAATTCTCATAACAATGCATTTACATTTTGAGCCTTTAATTGGAATAATTTTGAACATACCCAGATCAACATGGTATTATTTGAGAATATGTCTATAAATCTGATGATTCTATTATATGAAATTGATTACATAAGATGTGGCTTTATGCAATCTAAATATGTAATTGAATTGCTGAAAAAATAAATATGTATTATGCATACCAAAACAATGCCAGTTGGTCTCGATAAGAAATATTTAACTTTTATTTACACGTGTTAACATATCCAATGACATCTCAGTTCTCCTTGTGATGTCTTTGGACAAATAATTTTGAGCTAGTAAGTACATATTATGGAGCAGACCATGACAATCGTGTTGCACAATGGTATACATATGTGCACCTAAAAATCGCAGCACTTTATTGTTAAGTTAGTGTTTGGATCAAATTATATGCGCTCGTGCAAACAATTTATTTTAAACGTAGGTAGCCTAATAATATAATGGTAGCCAGGGCCACCATTATATTAGTTTAGTTCAAAAAACTGTACTTTTAGACCAGACTGGCAAACATGGCAAATGTACACAATGTCTCCAATAAGAAATGAATTCAATGTATATTGTCCTATCTAGTATCTGTATATAATTTCTATAATAAAGCGGTAGCGACTATAATTAGCCGTCTTTCTTTTACTTTTTATGGAAGTATAAAAACATTACGACACAAACCGTTGCAAAGCGTTTTTTAATACCTTAGAATTTGTATTTCTTTTGATAGACAACAACGATTTAAATAGTCTATGCGACCCTGCTTGTCGGCTGTAAAAGAAATGAATCATTCTGATTGCATAAAATATAAATTAGAATAATTGGCTTGGGTTAAGGCTTTTTAGCTCTTGAAAGGTTTCCTTTTGTAATAAAACATCAATAATGTAACAGTGTAATTACACAATGTGTAGAAATAAGTGCAAATCGTAGATCGTTTTACATAATAGAAAGAACCCACTTCGATTCTAAAGGGAATGCAAGATCTTGCTGCTTTTTTCATATATTGATTACCGGAAGCCCTCCATGTACTATTGTAATGGCTGGAAATGATGTACATTTTTGCGGCTTTTGGGAAAAGTGCTGCTTGTATAAGAGTAACAACCACACTCATGCAAGGCAGAAATAAATAAAGCATCAATCCCAAATCTTTGTACAATTTAATTGTGGAGTAATGGCACACCAAAGCCAATAAGAACTGGGTGCCTACAAATTGTATGACAAATTGTCGAATAAGACCATTCCATATTCGGTTAATGATTCGGATGCTTCTGTAAATGTTCAAATCTCTTTGGAATCTGGCCACTAACTGAAACACTGTAAGCAGCTTCTTCTGCTTGAAATCATGAATTGTATGTTGAGGAATCATGAGGCATTGAACTATTGATTCCATGTAGGAAAATACAAAGAGAGAAAGGAAAATGGAGTGAGACAGGGATATCGTCACAAATGTAACCACACTGAGAGAGGTTAAAATTTTTATAAATGTGAGGTACTGCTGAACGAAACATGGGAAATAAATTGACAGAATGAAATAGAAGGGAATAAGTTCTGCGAAAAATATGGGAGTAAGAGCGCCGTATAAAAGCCATAATACAATAACTATGGGTACTCCATTTTTCATGAACCATATAAAAAAGTCGTCCGTCCGTTTGTTAATTTTAGTGTTCCGCACAATTTGATCCATTGTTAAGTGTTCTAAAAGAAACAAGATCAACATTTTTAACTTTGGACCATTGTGTATAGATGCTTTATTATTTTGACTTATTAAATTGGCGCATAGAAAAAGGCGTATATACTAGAGCGTCTAGAGGGTCGCCTTTTTCCAGCCCAACCCTATCTGGCTCTTCGAGCATGCCAACCCAACCCAGC
>JAQFYB010004460.1:0-16225 GCA_034694085.1 Pogonognathellus longicornis
TACTATTGTACTAGGCACCATACTACTAGTGTTAGAGAATCTACACAACAGACAGACAGACGGACGGACGGACGGACAGACAGACGTGATCAGTCTAATTAGAAAGTAGCTGTCGCTACTTAATAATGAACTTGAGACGACGATAAGGCTAACAACCAAATTGGATCAACTCAACCATACAGAAATACATTTCGCGTTTTGGTGAGCACAAATGTATTTATGATAGCACATATGAAAAATTAAACCAACTCGGGACAAAATCAAAGTTGAAATATACCTACGTCAGTTCGAGTTTAAAATTTCACTCCTTTTCCGTACTCATAACGTTATAAGTTCACAATTGAAGTCATTACTGTATTACTATTACTAATTGTTGGGAAACAGTTCTGATATTGTCACCAAAATGGGAATACAGAGAGACCGAATTTCCAGTATTTTCATGTTTCTAAACTTTCTAATGTTTATTGAACGGGAATTCATAAAGGTAAATGCTGGGAATGGTTTTCCACTTAAATTGGAACCTTTCAAGAAATGTGATTTTCACTTAATACTCCATCAAACTACAGATTGGACAGACTTACTACTTTTCGTCTCCAACCAACATCTTCAAGTGTGGACGATATATTCCGTCACAGAAAGCACACAGTTTTTAAAAGAGCAGAATAGAGACCCCCGAATGTTAAGCAAAGAAAAGTGTGACGTCAATATTATAATGACTCCTAAGGATAGCCTTGAAATTTTTAATTCTATGACGAGTTTCCGGGGCACAAGAGAGAGTAGTTACTTCATGATTGTTCATTATCACTCAGTATTTAAACATCAACCATATATATTAGAGACAATAAACGAATGGACAAATTATTTTGATGCAAAAATTATTCATTTATTTATTGGTGAAAATTGGGAAGTAAATGTGTACTTGAGAATAAAGAATGGGAAAAATGTTACTCCATTAACACTCCAGCATTTAAATCCATCTGAATTAGAAGACACTTGGCTTACGAAAAAAAGTGAAGGTGAAAGCCGAATAATCCATCACGTTTACATGGACCCTGCTATGCCAATTAAAAAAGGATGCACCTCTTCAACTTACGAGAACATACGTCGTTCCCTTGTAAGGAACTGTTGGGGTGTTCGAACTGAAGTTGAAATATTATCCGAAAAACTAAATTTTACTGCCGTTTATGGAAGTAATCGTGGAACCAAATTTACGATATATCCAATCACCTATAATCGCAATAATTATAATTTCAATGGAAAAGCAATATTCACTGAACATTTATCTTACCATATTATGTACTGCCACAAGAAGAAAGTACTTCTTTCGTACTTTTTACAATGGGTGAAAATTTCATTTGACAATTCAACCTGGATATGCATTTCTCTGTTGTATGCTTTTATCACTGTGTATGCATATTTGTATGCCTTCAAAGTGAAAAAGGTCAAAAAGTCCCGACATTCTTTTTCTTGGCTGACGGGCGTTTCTCTTTTGTTACGCCAGGACCACACTTGTATTTCAAATAAACTTCTTTTGTTGCTAGCATTTGGTGGTTGGCTTCTGTCTATAATTTACGAATGTTTTGTTCAGGGTGAGCTTACAGTTCCTTTTCAACAAAAACCCTTAGAAAATTTCGACAATGATCTCATCGATAGAGGATTCAAATACCACTTTGTGAACCATGGTGACGGTTCTTTAGAAGACTATCCAATCTATGAATACCTAATTGAAAAAATTGGGAAGAAAAGAAATATTTGGGAATTCATTTCTATAATTAATTTAAATGGTCTTCCTTTGTCAAAAGTTTTAGAACAGTATGAGATACATAAACTTTTTGACTTGTTAAGTGACAGTCAGTACAAATCACTGCCACACTATAGGATGCACTGTTATCTATTGCCGGGGTCTATTGACACTAAAGTAAAACATTTTTTATCGTTTGGTCGTTTTCAGAACGCTGTTCAGCAATGTTATATGAAAATTCTTATTTCAGGCATTAGTATGTTCGTACATAAAGCTCAGGAGTATGTGTTTAGCGATGACATTAATGCAAATGCAGATCGTTTGGATTATTTAGATAGTCAGCCCATTGCAATGACTATATACGAAAGAATATACACAGTATTTGTAATTAATTTAATATTGCTATTTATTTGCGCTATTGTATTTTTATGCGAATTAATTGTAAAGTATAAACATTTGCTCATTAACAATTTTTGTTGTTGTATTAAAGCAGTAATAAGTGTGGGGCCAAGAGTTGTGCTGTATTTGTGTAAGCGTGTGTTCCCATGCAGAATTTGCAACACTAAAACTCAAGTTAAAATGTTTTTTCAGGAGATAAAATCAAATGAATAATGAAGAAGGCAAAATAAACAGCGCCTTGTGTAAACGGTGGCGGGTGTTGAAGCGTAGTAAATTATTTTGTGCATATAATATGAATTATGAACAGTACATTACATACAGTACATTACATATAGCAACAACGTTCTTCTTTTAATGCAAAAAATGATTTGACAGATTACATAAAACATTAGAATCTATATACAAATCATGCGTTACAAATTTTACTTATAGTGTCATTCTGTCATTATATATTGATTAGTTATAATTTCCTAAACAGATAAATATTATTATATGATTCAGTTTAATATATTAAGAGCTTGAATAATGGACATCATTTACCTACTTATAATAATGTTGATTGGACACTATGGATTTTATGTGGTAAACTTTTACATAGGTAGTAAAACTTTAAATAAGCAACAAAGTATTGAATTTACTTACAATCAGAGTAAGAATGAAAATTTGAAAATACATACTAAAACTGGTTCAAAGTTTTGAGGGGTGGGTTACATTGGTGAACAGATTTTTGGTAATCCCCGAGATAAACAAAACAATGCATTGCATTTAAAAAATGATGGATTAAAATAATTGATTAAAATAATTGGAAAATAATATAAGTACCTACGTGTAATTATTCTAGTCATATTATTTTAAGCATTTTATTACACCTATGTATATAATATAAATGTTCATAAAAATTTGACTTATCTAAAATTAAAATCAAAATGAAGTAAAAAATTTTAATAGTAAAAAAATATTGTGTCTGTTTCAAAGTTGGTCAAATTCCTCATGTTTAACCGGAATTGGAGTAATCAGAATATTCTGAAAAATCAGAATTTGAATCGGAAGATGAAAGTTCTGAATCAGACATTTTGGGCTTTTTATATTTTTTGGTTGTGGAAGTAGTATCTTGTTCTCTGGCTTTCCCAGTCTTCAAATTTACACCTAAGTGATCCTTCGTAATGTGATAATTGAAATCGTTTACTTTGTCAAATAATGCTCCACAGCGGCCACACTTGTATTTTTTATCTTTAGTTGAAAAGCGTTTAGGTTTAGGTATATCTGTTATATCATAGGAAATGAATGTGTCATGTACACGAAGCATGTGTTGACTCAGGCCCTTAACATCATAATACAAAGTGCCACACTCATCACATTCGTAACTAGCATACATTTTGTGAATTTTCATAACGTGTATTTCATATGCGGACGTTCTAGTAAATGTTTTTTCACATTGCCTGCATTTGTGTCGGATTCTGTGTTGTGAAGGTACTATGTTACTGCATTTTTTCAATCGGTGAGTTTCGAGGGTTTTCTCTGAAACGAATTTATGACCACAATTATCACATTTGTGAATTTTGGCCGACTTTTTCAATGTTGGAAAATGTATGTGATAATGAGTTTGAATATTTGGGTAGGTGGGAAAGTGTTTTCCACAAAACTCGCATATGTATGGTATTTGAAAATGGTCACTCTCCAAATGTTTGTGAAAGTTTTCTATAGAAGTTAAAACTTGATCACAAAAACGGCAAACGAATTCACTGTGAGTTTTAATTTCATGTTTTCTGCAGTCAGACTCCTTGGTAAAAGCCATGTCACACATTAGACATCGTATTTTCTTTTTGTGGAAAATTTCATCATGCTTGTCTTTGTCAACGAGGGAAGCGAAACTGTATTTACAAATGCAACATTTGTTTGTCATATCGTAATGCCTGTTAATTCCCTTTTCGTCCTCCACTTGTCTCCTCAAATTTCCACCTAGAAAACACAAACATTATTTTTAGACGCCAAAAAAGTTATAAAACCAAAGAGGTATTAATGAAACACACCATGAAAGAATAACATGAAAATTGTAAATTACTGGAAATAAGGAAACCAGGTTCCCAATAATAACCAAATCCAACATTCAGGTTTTAAATATATTTGCTTACTTGTATAAAAGAACAATTTAGAATTGAAAAGTCTCAATCAGTTCTATTTTCTTAATTAATATTCACCAAAATAAACTCTTAATTCATATGAAATGTTATTTAGCATGCATTTTTGTCACTATAATAGAGCTTTTGATTGAACGAGAAACATATTTCATAAAAAATACTTCATTTCTTAAAAAGACGTTTAAAAACAAACATAAAACTTATATTATTGCCTATTGCCTCTTAATTGTTACCGAATACTTCCATTAACGAAGATAATTAAGAAAATAAGACACACAATATTAAAGAAAAATTAAAAAATTCTTTACCAGCTGCTTTTGCTTCAGTTGAGTCGGGATGATATTTTTGGAAGTGCTGTCTCATTTCTAGTACTCCCTTGAGCTCTTCTTTGCAAAATTTGCATTTCATTAATATTGGAGCATTTCTCGAACCCAGCCCAATACCTTTGATGGTTTTACCATTTTTTTCATGTATTCTCATGTGGCGTAGACGACCATCTGTATGAATAACTTTACTGCAAATGTCACACTTAAATGTACTTCGTTCTCTGTGAGTGTCCTCAGTACCTGAAAGGTTAATGTAATGCAATAAAGTCAAATGTCTTTTACAATGAGCAGCTCGACTGAAAATTTTGTCACATATTTTGCACTTGTATTTTCTCCCAGATTCATCAACTGGGATCATATACTCTGCGTTTTTATCTGCAATGGTTGTTGTTGTAAATGCAGAACTTAAGTGAGCATTCCGATTATGTAAGGACAATCCACTTCTTGAATTAAAAGTCATATTGCAATATTTACACTTCATAAAATTATCCGCGGACAATTTCCCTTTAGAATGAGATATTTTCCTTGTAGCTTTTCTCCTAGGATTGTCTTTAGAACTCTGGACATTATGTATACATTTCATGTGTTTCTTCAGATGATGCTTCAGCATAAAAGATTTTGCACATTTTTGGCATTTAAATTGTCTGGGTACCGATTTCCGCACATGCCATTTATAATGACTGGTTAATTGATCACAAAATCTAAACGCATCCCCGCACATTTCGCAAACGAAAGAATAAGGTTGATCAGGATTGTGTACAGCACTCAAATGACGGACAAGAGTATAAGCATGGCTGAATGTTCTATTTTCACACAAGTGGCAGTTTTTTATAGGATGTTCTGATTCTTCAACATGTGTCCAAAATTCTTTGTTACAAGAAAAAGACTCTTGACACACTAGACACGTTTTGTAATCGTAATGGTCAAATGCAATGTGAACGTTACGTTCAACACCTGACTTAAATATTTTTTGACAGGTTTTACATTGAAATTCCGTATTGTCACCAGAAATAGCAGATTGGTCCATATTGTTTTCTGTATTAAATAGAAATTATATTTCACTCAATTATATCGTGTAATTTTTATAAAAACAATAAATGATGGTTTAACAAAACAAAATATTACATACTTTTAGTGATAAACATTATTATTATATTTATTAGGTATATTATTGAATCTTACGAGCAGCTTTAGCTTCTAAAGTGTTTTTATGAAATTCCACCAAATGTTCCCGGAGTAGCACTATGTCATTTTCCGACGTGTATGATTTATCACAATGGTTACATTTGATAGGATTGATTGAAATCGTGTGAGCAGAAAAATTGTGAGAGTTTAATTTTTCCTTGCTGTCGAAATCCTCAGCACAAAGAGTGCATGTGAATTTTAATTCAATTCCGTCATGCATGGATTTCAGATGATTGTCATAAAACCACTTTTGAAAATATTTTTTGTTGCAAAGTTGACAAGTAAAAGAAGCGTTTGGTTTTGAATGTACGGATTCATCATGTCGTTTTTTCAAATTGTACGTGAAGAATTTCCGACCACAAAACCTACAAGAATGCTTGCAACTTTGATCTGGATCACAATTCAAAGATTTTGTATCACTTGAAACAAGTTTCGGCACCAACAATTTAATTCGATTTTCCTTATAATCCAAAAGATTTATAATTTGGTTCTCGCTTTGACTATTTACAATAAATTCGCCAGTAGATTGTTTTTCACAGTCCAAAGGAAGGATTTTCTCTTCTTCGCTTTCTTTTTCAGACACATCTGAAACATTAAGTCCACTTTGAAAAAATTCATTGCTTTGATTTGTCCCCTGGAGAATTCTACTAATAGGAGATGTAACACCCGTCCGATTTCGAAATTTATTGTAGGAATTTGACAGTGATGTAGCGGTTGAACTACATAATGTGCACATTGGTACGCAATCCAATTTCGTCTGCAAAATGCATTTCAATTCACAATTGAAATTAATTGCTTTGAGTGTCTCAAGTGGATTTAATGTCAGGTGTACATCCGAACGACAACAATTTACACATTGATGGGTTCTTGTGGTGCTATTCATCATACTTCAGTAAAAATGAAATCTATAGGTGGTTTGTCATTTGCTCCTTTTCAGTCCTGTCAACGGTACAGAAAAACAAAAACACCAAAATTCAAAATAAGTCATTGTTCATGAGTCAAAATATAATGAGCTTTAAAAATTGTGACAACAAAATTCAATAGACACACAATCAAAGAAAAAAATAGTTTATTGTTTACGTACCTAGTTAAGATTCAAGAGATTGATTAGACGGCTCAAACTGTAATAATACAAATATTGTTCAATATTTTGAAATCAAAGGATGTAATTGAATTGAACGATATTCATTACTTTATCATGAACAGCTATCCTCTACTGTTGACTGTTGACTGTGTAAATGGTATGAGTTGCGATGTTGCGAATGGCTTTTACGGGGTAAGTTGCACATTTTACAGGTATAGAATATTTTTTTACTGGTTCATTTGGTATCATTGCATCGATTTATGACAGTTTTGGAACATTCAAAATCTGTTATTTGGCAATTTGGCTCAAATAATTACATTACGAAAATAAATAAAGGTGCGCATATTCTGGATTTGAAATCGTACCTACAATATTTTTTTTAGAAGCTAGATAGCAGATTTAAAATGTACCAACAAAACTGTCACAAATCGATTCAGTGATACCTACAACCTATGACCTAATGAAACAATAAAAAAATATTTTATAGCTGTAAAATATGCAACTTATGACTATGACTTACCTCGCAAAAGCCACTTGATTAATAATATTCAATATTATTAGCGATTAGCCATGTCATTAAATGACCTATGCCCTGCTTACCTGTCACACTGTTGGCTGTTGAAATTCTCTTGGATCTTACTTTCCTGTCAATATTATAATAATATAATTGAATATGAATGTCAAATGTGAAGAATGTCTTCGACTTTATTTATTATTATAAATTTTTAAATGCAACTCGAATCTTGAGTTTAAAACTGAAAAAATATTCCCGCGTGTGCTAATGTAGGTGTTGGAAATGAGGCATCTTAAGACAATCGACACACTTCTGTTGATATTTTTAAAAGTGAGAATGTATTGCCCTATATTACCTGTATATTTGCATGCTATATTTCTCATGTATTTTATTTATCTTCCCCGTAAATATTTCCTACAAAATATAATTTTTATTGTGTTAGCTGTAAATTAATATGCCAATGGTCAATCATAATATTATATTGTACTATGTATACATATTTTATATTTATTTTTCCTGTAATAGTTTAATACTAGCTATGAGCTACAATACAACTTCGTTAGGATTATTTTATTTTGTGTTAAAACCACTATGCTCAATGTAATGTAGGTATTAGGTAAGGTACTGTATAAACTATAATATTATTTTTGTTTTCCTTAGTTAAAAGCAATTGCTTACAATTCCATTGTTAAGTTCTTATGCACCCCCTTCCCCATTTGGGGAGTAGGAGTACTCTAAAAGTCATTTTGGCTAATTATTGGGCCTCACTGTATATAAACTGTCAACTCGAAGGTTTCATCAGTACAATGATAGCGACCAGGGGCGTATTCATAACACACATTTTGGGGTGCAGCTTGGGCAAATATTAAATTATTAGTATAAAAATTAAACAATTAATAATAAATTCCCCTCCTCCCAATATGAATAAAATCCTATACACTTGACTGCATGATAACTTAAATCAATATAATTAAATAATATAATATAATATAATCAATATAATTTGGTTCCATTGATTTTTTAACTCAAGCATTGGTGCATTAGTTTATTAGGATACTTAAGCACCCATACTGGATACGTCAATGATCCTGGAAAAGTTTAGGGTGAGATATTTGATTATAATAACAGTTTTAATTATTCTCACGTTTCCCGACATCCTGTAGGCAGGAAGATCTTACTTTCACAATCGGAAGAACAAGCAAGATTCATCAAAACACAACCAGCGGAAGTTCTCCACCCACTTCTCAGTTCAGCTATTTGAATATTTATTTATCCTTGTCTAATTCCCGTAAAATTTTGAATTACAACTTTCTCAAGCGACGCTTCATTTCATGCCATGATAAAAGTAAAAAACTGATTAGTGTTTTGTTTATGTGAATAATGACTAAATAATTATTCCATTTATTTTGTTAATCACCGATTGTCGATAGAGGTTAGTTAAAAATAATCCTAGAACTGAGCACTAGTACATGCAAGTAAATCATATTATTTTTTATCAGTTTTTCCATGCTAATTGTAATTTTTAATAGATTGGATGTAAAAAGTAATATTAAAGTTGATAGTTGATAGTAAGTTGTTACTATTTACTAAAACAAGTACAGATATAATTTAAAATTTTAATGTATAATTTTACTAATCTGAAAATGTAAATTATTTTGAACTTTTTCATAGGAGGAAGTTCGTCTCAGCATTCAATTCAAACTAGTTTTTATTTGTCGTAATGGAGACTATCAAAGTTGAAAACTGTGATGACGAGGTTAACGTAGAAGAGGTTGAAGATCCATTCTGGAGAGTCCCGTCGCCTTTTCTCCCACCACTGGATTTACTTGAGAATTCAGACATGGAATTTTTTTCTGATATGTCTTTTGAATTTAGCGAGTTTGACGACGAGAACTTCAGGGGTGACGATTCTGACGAAAATGAACAAGAGGAACTAGAGGAAGTTGACGTTAACAAGGCGGATATTAAGCCATGTATTCGGCTCTCAGAATTGATGAAAACTGTTAGCTTACCAACCATTGTACTTGAAAGTAAGTTAAAAAAATAGTTAAATGTGCCACCATACAAATTACCAATATTAAAAAGGTTTTGCATTTTTTTTATTGTTGTTTTTTAATTACGATGTAACTTATTGCGTTTATCCATTGCCAAGTTTGGATTTATTAGACAAGTCAAATAATCATGACCAGCAGTCCTCTCTGTTTTCAAATAAATTATTTATATTTTATGTTGAAATGTTGATAATATTTTTATAGAATTTCTGTAAGGAAATTATCTCAATATTCGACGTATATTTTTAATTGTGTGTATTGATTTGTGATTCAGGAATACAAGTTCCATATAAAGCAGATTCAAGCGGTGTTAGGTCAGCTTCGGGTAAAAATCAATCGTCATTTCGCGACATTCATATCACGCCGTCAAGAGCGAGTTGGTGGAGTAATCTTTCTAACACAATGACACAAGAAATAAAGAACGAAGCCCAAGCCCCGGCTGTTCGCCATGCAAATAATTCAAGATATTTGTCTAAACCTAAGAAAAAGTCAAAGAAATCTTTTAAGTGTCATTTTTGTAAGAAGGTGTTAAGGTCAGAAAACACATTAGTAGACCATATTCGACTTCACACCGGAGAAAAACCTTTTAAGTGCTCATTTTGCAGCAAGGAAATCTCATCCAAATCTGGTTTGATTAGTCATGAAAAATACTACTGTCCTGTTAAGTGGCCAAAATGTTTTTATTGTGATGTTAAAAAGAAATTTAAAGACGTAGCAGCTTTAAACGTCCATTTACGGGTCCATACTGGAGACGAATTTCTACACAAATGTCACTTTTGTACAAAAGGATTTCATCAGCAGCAACAGTTACTCAAACACTCGAGGATACATGAGCACGAAATTAACCCTTACAAATGTTTTTTCTGTGATAAAACTTTCAAGTCATCAAACTTTTTGAAGATACATGCCAAAAGTCATAAAGGAGAGCGACGACACAATTGTTCGATTTGCCAAAGATCATTTTATACAACACTTGGATGGAAAAAACACCATGAAACTCACATTAGAGGAAAACTTCCATGTCCAGTTTGTAACATAAAGTTTTCTACCAATTATCAATTAAAACTGCATTTAAAAGTGCATTAGTGAGATTTTTGTGCTTAAAATAATTTACATTTACACTACGTGTGAATAACTATTGTCTATTGCTCAACTATAGTTATAATTATGACTATGAGGACATTTTTTGTTGAAATCATGAATGTAAGGGATAATTTAGTGCCATGTCGTAGACCAATAGACAAAGCAATTCTGGAGTGTCAAAGTTGCATATAATAATTTGAAATAATTGTGATAACAAGAGAAAAATTCTCCCACTCTTTCACTTAGCGAATATAACTTTCAGCAGCAGTTCTATTGCTGAAAACCCTTGGTTCAATTTCAATGTAGAGCCAAAAAAGTACAACAATGATTTTGAAAGACACAATGAAAAAACGATTCATGGAAATTCACACAATTTGCTCATTAATAATACAAAGATGTGAAGTTTTAATGGATTTCTCAGAAAATGTAAATTATCGTATTTAAATCAAATACAATATCAAATATTTACATATTATATTACTGTAATCAGAAGTTATGGATTCCTAAAGGGTGAATAATTGCTCAATTTACAATTTGTGCATCGGATTTTAACTTTACTCCAACTTTAGTCTCAAAAGTGTCAAGACAAAATACAACTCGATTTCTTCAGCAAATTAATCATCGAATTCGATAAATTGTTCTACAGGATGCATTTCTTCATCAGTGTTTCCAAAGTGATTCCAGTAAGGTGAATTCGGATCATCATTTGCTGTAGTGCTGTCTGGAGATGAAGGTCTTGCTGTATTTCTTGGACCTCGACCTGTACATTTCATTGCGACTTGAGGAATATAAAGTCTTGAATTTATTGCACCGTTTGTGACTCTAGGAGGTGCAGATTGTGTTCTTTCATTGTGGGCAGAACTTATGTAATTTCTTGGACCACATCCTGTACGTTTTGTTGCCACTTGCTTAACATAGGGTCTTCTATTTATTGCACCGTTTGAGACTCTAGGAAGTGCAGGTGGAGTTTGTCCATGATCTGCAGCAGTTACGTAATGTCTTGGACCATATCCTGTACGTTTTGTTGCAATTTGCTTAACATAGTGTCTTCTGTTTATTACACCGCTTGTGACTGTAGGAGATGCAAGTTCATATTGGGCAGTACTTGCATAATTTCTTGGACCCCGTCTTGTACATTTCATTGCCACTTGACGACAAAATGGAACCATTGAATTTACTTTACTGTTTTTTGCTGTAGGAGCTCCAAGTAAATTATCTTGTTTACTCATCTTCAAAATTGACTGCAGTTTATGGACAATCAGTTCTGGCAGTTCAAAGCAGTTCACTAAAATTTTATATTAAATCAACCCGTTGCTCATTTTTACAAATCAGTGCATCAATTGAAGGGCAAATTGAAATGAAATTGTGAGAGATTATGTAGTAATTGATTGTAGTGATTGATTGAAGTGAGATGTTGCATTTACGTGGAATATGATAACGTAGATTAAGAATCATTATTATAAAAGAATCATTATTATAATTTCTAAATCTATTAAATAGCCATCACGGTTTTTGAATTAAATATTAGTATTCTTGAATTTGTATACTTATACATTTTGTAATTGTGTTCTATGGGTGTGTCTTATAGAAAAGTGAGACTTTGTTTGATGTGTATATAGTAATGCCAATAAATTTGATAAATAATAGATTATTACGACGGCTTTAATAATTGTTCCTAGCATAAAATGTAATTAAAATTTGCCAAAATATTTTGAAAAAATTATAAAAAAATAAAAAATTATGTCGGATGATGGAGATTTTCGGAGACGAACTATTACGCACTTTCTTTTTTCAATAATTCAGAAGATGATTCAAAGCCTCAATATGTATAACCAACAAGGATTTGACAAATAGGATTATGACGAATGTACTGAAGGAATATTGCAGGATTTTGAATAATCACCTTTATATTTATGCATAAAATTGCATGTTTACAAACTTTAGTCACATAGTCATGCTTAATTTTATCCATTCCTATTTTAAACCTGAAAATTGTAGAAATCATTTATTTATATTCTGTGGACCTCAGTTCCACTATAAATGACTTGCGGAATTCGTAAACAATAATGTTTAGAACAAAATATTTTATTAATACAACATCAGCACCTAATGTTAATGAAAACACCAGTACCCTTCTCACAATTTGCTTGTCAATGTTTGGTTACCAAAAATTGGCAAAAAAACAAATGAATATCTTAAGAGCTAAGCTATTGCACAGTACAAAAATAGTATTGTTCAGAACAATACAGTACGTTTTTTATATGGCGTACTAGGGGATTAAGTAGGACTATGAGAATACTCATTTATTGCCCTATGTCACTATGGTGTTTTAACTGAAACTAAGAATATTAAGATGAATAACAAATGCTCAAACATTATTGCAACTGTAACTTTGTCACAGTTGCAATAATTATCGAGCATTATTTTGGCGTAACGACTTTATTATGTATTCGTAGTTTCAGTTAAAACACCATAGTGACATAGGGCAAAAAATAAGTATTCTCATAGTCCTACTCAATCCCCTAGTACGCCGTATAAAAAACGTACTATGTCTATCGTACTATGTCTGTAAACGAAAAATATATTCAGACCTATAAAAGCACCCAAGTTTACAAATACAATTTCAAATTTTCAGCAAACAATTTTGCGGAACTGACAGGCTTCAACGAAGCCTCAAAATTTTGAATTTTATATCATAATTTAGAAAAAGTGTTAACTTACATAGAAGCACTGCTAAACCTAATAAGCACATTTGACCCTCTGGTGCCTAAAATGGGATTAAATCGAAATATTACAAAAATATCACTTTTTTAACGTATTTTTCAGTTTTTGTTTGAAATGTTAATGCAGGTCACTTCTTGTGGGCATTAGGGAGTATAGGTCCTAAATTAAACGTTAAGGTATGGTTTAAAAAAGTTTGGAGACGATATATCAGTTTGACTAAGCGTGTCAGTTTCACAAAATTTATAGCGTGCTGAAAATTTGAAATTTTATTTGTAAACTTGGGGTGCTTATAGAGAGTTCTAAATATGTTTTTTCGATTACAGACATTAACTTTCTAAACGACACAATGTTTGTACTGTGGAATAGCTTTAGTTCTTGAGTAATTAATCTTTTTGTTGCCAGATTTTGGTAGGTAACCATACGTTGACAAGCAAATTTTGAGCCCCACCTTGATAATATAAAATTTTAATTAAGACATTTTCTACCTTATAATTTTATTCAGTATTTCCTGTGCAATTAAATAGGATTACTGTTTCCGTAGGGAATGTTGCAGTTTAACAAAGGATGTTTATTATATGAGACACGAAAATAATATATTTAGTAGGTAATAGTCGTGCACGTAAACTTAATGAAGAATGTGTCTAATAAAATCAGCGAGGAATAACTAAACACATGTACAAGGCGACAATAATATTGTTGGACCTAATTTTATTTTAAGCGAGTATATTTGATATAGAACAGCAAATTATAAGTATAATAAAATAAGGCAGGCGACCAGTACTTCCGTACAGATCTCACAAGTCAATATGAATGATGAACGAAACTAATAACGCTACTATGACATTATACATATCATATACATATGAATTTTATGAGTCATAGAATATTTCTACGAGAGCAGCATTAATTGTGTTTGGGAAACTTGTGTTGTGATATAAATATTTTATGACTGTATCTATAGCATATGACTTTTATTTTAGACAGCACCTTCAAACCCATAATAAATATATACAAATAAAACAAACTAAACTATTATGGCATACAATGAGGCGTACTAAACAAATAATAACTCTTTCTGCATTCAACAAGTTTATATAGCGCTCTAGAGTTCTGCTGACAAACCTGATTTACAAATAATATAATGACTTTCTACGAAGGTCGAAAGCATTCATGTTTCACACAATGTTCAGTGGCGTATTTAGGGGGGCTTAGGGGGCTAAACCCCCCCCCCCCCTCCAAATTTTGGACTTTACACTAGATAAAAATAAATTTCTTTCAAAATACCAAAAGAAGAGGTTATTTTTGCCGTAAAAATGCAAAAAATCTCAAAAATTTTCGCGCTACGCGAGATATTGATACAATTTACATTGATTTTGACCTAAATTTGTGGAAAATTTGGCAAAATTTGCTACATTTTCGTGCTATGCGAGATATTGATACAATTTACATTGATTTTGACCTAAATTTATGGAAAATTTGGCAAAATTTGCTACATTTTCGTGCTACGCGAGATATTGATACAATTTACATTGATTTTGACCTAAATTTGTGGAAAATTTGGCAAAATTTGCTACATTTTCGTGCTATGCGAGATATTGATACAATTTACATTGATTTTGACCTAAATTTATGGAAAATTTGGCAAAATTTGCTACATTTTCGTGCTACGCGAGATATTGATACAATTTACATTGATTTTGACCTAAATTTGTGGAAAATTTGGCAAAATTTGCTACATTTCCGCGCTACGAGAGATTTTTTGTAATTTCCATTGTTTTAGACCTAAATTTGCCCAAATTTGAGTAAAATTTGTCAAATTTTTTACTGCTGCGCGTGATTTTGTTGCAATTTGCATTGATTTTGACATTTTGCGCTAATTTAACAAAAAATGTTTAAAAAAAAACGAAAAATTAAAGTATGTGGGACAGGTTTGCTCAAGCCCCTCCCAAATGTCTGACCTGGATATGCCCCTGACAATGTCCAATTTACAATATTACTCCGATATTCCGTCATGTTATTGACAAAGCAGAAGACATAATATTAAGGGTTTTGTAACACTTATGTAAAACTATGGAGTTGTATTAGTTTGTACAATGAGCACGTTGATCGATGAACCGAAACCGATGGTTTGATTCGGTTTCGCTTCTTAAATGTTTAGGTAATTTGGGTTCTTAAGTTTCAATTTAACGGATGCTCCTTCACAGAAACAAACTATAAAGAAATGAAATGTTTAAAACTGTGTTATGAACAATTTTTTCGGTTCGGATTCGATTCGCTTCGATATTTTAATGTAATTTTTGTGCGGCATTTGTTCGGATCCAAAATACAAAAGCAATTGCCGGTTTCCATTATACGTGATGCAAGAAATCAAAAGTTGTGGGACTAAAACCAAAGTTTCATTTCATCGGTGATTCTGATAGTAACATTTATTTGCACAAAAGAAAGCCATAAACAAACAAAAAATGCAAAAGATTTGCTACATATGGGAATCGAACCCATCCCCTTTAGGATAAAAGCCTAAATGTTTTACCAGCTAAGCTAATGAGTTCTGTCGTTGCGGCTCAAGGGTAGTGACACCCAAGGCTGTATCTAGGATTCAATTTCGGAGGGGGCAAAATACAACATGATGCACAATAGTGTCTAATATCGCGCGAAAAATTTGAGCCCTTTTAGGCTCAAATCAGTCTAAAATATATCAAATTCGCGCGTAGCGCGAAGAATTTTGCAATTTTTTGCACCTTTTTGGTAAAATAAATTATTTTTTCCGATTTCGGGAGGGGCAATTGCCCCCTTTGCCCCCTTCAATACAGCCTTGGTGACACCTAATGCTGCGAGCGAGTCTGGGCTTCGTATCTCACGATCCGCAGAACTGCAGGGGTATATTTGGCTTGGTGTTAGTACGGAGCAATGTATTTCTACTTATAAAGTTTCCTGGGTTACTCTCCACTGCATCTGTGTATAGCAGGTAGCGCAAATAAAT